>JAPYZR010003277.1:0-20898 GCA_030522945.1 Trichopria nigra
GACTATAAGAAAATGGACAAAAAGTGATATAAATTATCATATAGGCGAAAATTGACAAGCTGTAAAAACATCGATGCTTATTGATGATTTGGTGAAATCCTATTGAAATGAAATAGATCGTCTATTTTCAACGGCAAGACTGTAAAGGCAAATTCAATTTCATATTAACAAAAATTAGCAAAAATTAACAAATTTTAAAAATTACAAAATTCCGGTAAATAAATAAATATTGACACTCGAGGGTTCAAACTAGAATTGTGTTTAGATTTAAGTTAAAAGTTAAAAAAATGTAAAAACGTACAATTGATGTAAAAAGGGCTGAAAAGTCCGCATAATAATAAATGGATTACAAAATTGAATAATGAATAATAATAAATAGTACATAAATCCTTTAAATAATTGACGAAACTATTGTGATTCACAACAATAGGTTCAGAAAAATATGAATGGTCAAAAATGAATACAATTCAATTAAAACAAATTTTATAATTGACGCCTCCAATAAATCAATAAAAATGAACGGAAAGGTCGAGATTGCACGGAATATAGTAAAAAATCATTTTCAATGGAAGAAAATTCAACGGAAAGATCTACTTACTCATGAGTTACGAATTAATAAAAATAGAAAAATTATATTAATGATATAAAATATATTTTCTAAATTTTATTCCAAGAATTCTTGGAATAAAATTTCACTCTACTCTCTAAATTTCATGGCTTGAAATTTAAGTCTTAAAGAGTGGAAATTGAGTCACTCTTCGAAAGAATGAATTTTCACTCTGTATGAGTGACATTTCACATTAAGAGATATTTAAGAGTGAGATTTCACACTTTTTGGAGTAATATTTCACTCTACATTGGAGTGAGTGGAAGAATTTACACTTCAAGCAGAGTGAAATGTCACTCTTAAAGAGTGACATTTTCTTCCTTTACAAGAGTAGTTCAATGACTACTCTTTGTGGAGTGAAATTTCACTCCAAGAAATTTAGAGACCAGAATTGAATCCATATTGAAAAATGAGCTACTCTTTCAAAGAGTGGGTTTTCACTCTATAAGAGTGATATTTCTCAATTTGTGGAGAGAAATTTTACCGCACGTTGACACGAGTCGGAGAATTTACTCAATGATGAGTGAAATGTCATCCTTAAAGTGTGAAAATTCACTCTTCTAAATAGTGTCTCAATTTTCATTCTTTGTAGAGTGAAATTTTACTCCCGGAAATTGAAAGAGTTACAAAATTAAAAGTATTATCGATAATCGAAACTTTAACAATAAATTATAGAGAATAAGGTATATAATATATAATGGAACTAAAAAATAAAGATGAGAACATTATAGTATTTAACGTAAATTACATTCACAAAATCGGAAGGAATAATGTTAATAGTTACTCACCGATAAACACAATTTATATTTTGTTTACATTTGTATAGGGTGTTCAAAATTTAATAATAATAGTCCAGATTCACAAGTTCTGAATGTTAAAGTCAATGAGGTCTTGGACACCCTGTATAGTGGAAAGAAACGTAAGTGGTCTTATTATAATAACTTATATGTATATATGCACAATCAGTATGTTACAAGAATACCAATAAAAAAAAAAAAAAAAATCGGTATACAAATAAGAAAAATGTAATGAATATTGCTCAATATTTGTCATTTGCATTACGAAACAAATTTCACTTCATCCAATAAAAAAAGTATTATTTTTCAATACAAATAGAACACAGAATCTTAATTGCTAGTCACAGATTTCATTAAGATATACTCGGCGTTCTTGAGCATTTCACCGCAGCCTTATAAGTTCTATACTATAGCGTAATATATGTATATCAATAATCTCTTAGGGATATATTAGTTAACCCGCAGATTATGCATTGAATTAGTAGGAGGATTACATAAATTGTCAAGCGAAACGATTGTGGTTTCGCGAAATTGGAATTGCCAGATGGATCAGAGGGCACATTGCCCAGTGCAAATTGATCGTCGTTTGCGCATTGAACTTTCGCTCACCATTTCCCGTGAGAATATGCACGCAAAGCCTTTCGCATAGGAGCTACTGAATCTGCCGAGATTTGTTTGGGGAGATGCGGTTTGGAGCTAAGAGAAATTTAGTTCATTCGTTATCATATTGTAAAGAGCAATATACGTTTTGCCCAAACGACGTTCGAATGCAAAATTTAGGTTATGTCACGTGTGTCTGCCATTTTAGGTTATGTTAGCAAGCGCATACGCATTTGCATATCCATTGTGTCGCCCCCATGGGTTTTTACACATTTCGTTAAAAGAGTTCTTGTTAAAATTTGAAAAATTGAAATAAACAAACGCTAAAAAGTGGAAAAGTCCAAAAACAATTTATTGCCAAATTTCGTCCCATAATCATTATCGACACACTTTCAACGGAAAATGGCTGCAATTGGCGGGGAATACCTGGCATTTATTTCCCCTATAGAGAGTGCGCTTACATATATAACCCTAGCTCTCCTCTCATTTTCGGAACCAATAAGGCATTTTCGAACGTTTGACCCCGGGAGATGAAGAACGATCCTAACGTTGCAAATCGTGATACAAAACGTGGTTACAATTGAACTCTCCGACTTTCGCCTGTCTCTCGCGGGCATTGCGAGCGATTAATTTTCACCGTTCGAAACGTTGCATAGTTTCGCAGCACCATTAGTCGGATTATTTTCCAACTCTGTATACAATTAATTGCTACCACTCAGCGATATATCCACGCCTCGTTCGCGCGCTTTACAGAAATTTCGTCATCATATGCTATAACGCCGCTCGTGCAAAAACCTTTTTTGCGAGCCTCCCCTGAACGATCAAACCCAAGTTTTATGGTTTCGAAGTTTCGAGGTATTTTCCGGTTTACTATGGAATGCGCGTAAAGTCCCGAGCGTTGGAGAGTAAAACGGCCAGAAATCATCCGGTTCAGTAGTATGCAAATCTCGCGGTCGCGACGCCCGGTATATATGCACTGCGCGAAAATGCGGTTTTGCTATTGTGGCTTTCGAAAAATGCGTCTCCTATACAGAGGGGTATTTCGCAATGGGATTGTTTATTTGGCTTTTCGCGTTTATACACTTTTATTTCTCCCATATATACGCGGTTTACGAGTCGCGTCTGAGTACTTTAAAGCTGCACTGCGCATTATTGATATAAATTCGTTTTAAAGAACGTGGAAGTCAATACTTACACCGAGTCTGTATACGAGTTCTTGGGCTATTCATGAATTTGTGGAGGCGATTAGTTTGTAGTTACCAAAGTGTTTGGTAATTGCAATTTAATCTCGTATATTGCGTCTTTTTTTCTTGCTTCGTGCATGCGGAAAGTAATATGGGAACGCGGTAGCACAAACTACTTTGTTAACATTGTAGAACTGCTACTGCTTTCCACTTTGTTAGCTAGTAACGCGTCAAGCCGTATAGCTCATGTAATCGTTTATTATTGATTAGTGTAAATATGTCAAATTTCATTTGTGGGTTGGGAAGATTAAGTTTGACTGTGAAAATTTACAAAATATGACTCGTGTCATGATGACTCCCTCATCGAAAAACTTTAAAGAAAATGTAAAAACAGATAAAAGTTGGTAAAAATCAGTAAAAATTGGAAAATTGGAAATACTGATTTACAGAAATAACAGTAAATAAATATTAACGAAATTGAACGAAAAATTAACTAAAAATGTAAAAATTTCCAATGAAAAGATTCAGTGATAATCAATTTCAAGGAAAAAATGAGAATAGAGCAGAATTAAAAATATCTGCTAAAAATTGACAAAATTAATAAAAGATGGCATTTTATAAAGTTAATCAAAATTAATTAATAACGGTGATATTTGGTAAACATTCATGATAATTAAAACATTAAAAAACATAAAAAATGTACTATAGAACCGACCGATTGAACTACCAATGATTGACGAAAGTTATCAGAATTGAGAAAAAGATGCAAAAAAAAAACTTATGTTTTTTTCAAAATTACATAAAAAAGGTATATGTAACACTTGTCGAAAATAATAAAAATTAACAAAAATGTACGCAACAAGACTTTTTTTTTAAATCGTTAAAAAGTTCCAAATCGAAAGAATTACTGACAAATTGTTAAAGATTGAAGACAAAATTTGAAAGAAAATGAAAAAAGATAAAAGTTCATAAAAATTCACAAAATTTGAAAATTTGAAAAATGGACAAATCGGAAATTATAAAAGTTGGGGCGTGAATAGACCAAAGTTGATAGTCAAAAATAATTGAAAAATAACAATATCTAAAAGAAATTAACGAATGTCCAAAATATTCACATAATATAAAAATTTCAATGAAGATAAAAAAAAAGGCATAGCAAAATTGATAATTATTGACAAAAGTACGTAGAATTGAAAAAAATGCAAAAACACGAATAAATTGAAGTCTCTGAGAAGGTTTAATTATAATTGTCAAAATGTAAAACTTGACGACAATTAGAAAAAATTTTTAAATTGTCGAAATACGACAACTTTTTCGAAGAAATCGATGAAAATTCGAAAAATTGGAAAAAATTGACTGAGATTAAAAAAAGGTAAAAGTTGCTGTACATTAACAAAAATACAAAACTTATAAAAATTGAAAATATTGAAAATGTAACAGGTGAAAGATTAATAAATATTGAAAAACTTATGAGATGACGCATGCACAAACCAAAGTTGAAAACTGTTGAAAAAATAGCAAACCAAAATCTAAAAAGAAAGTTGATGTATTTTCATGCAAATGCAAGAAAAAGTTAAAATCTTGTATCAAGGTTTGAAAATATATGAGGAAGATTAAAAGTATTGGCAAAAACGATGAAAACGATAAAATTGGAAAATCGTAACAAATATATATAATATAACAAATTGAAAAAAGTTAGCAAAATTGAAAAACCATGCAAACATTGCTAACATTAAGTCTTTTGTAAGACTTGATAATAATTATACAAAAACGTAATTATTGACAAAATTCTACAAAAATTGAACAAAATGTAAAATGATATAAAAAATTGAAAAAAATGGAAAATCAAAAATAAAACGAATGAAGAAAATGATAAAATTTGACAGCAAATGGCGGAAGTTGATGAAAATTGACATAAAAGTACCAACAAATTTACAGAATTTGTAAAAAGTACAAAAGCAGATAGAAATTAATAAAAATTAAGAGAAATCACTTTGACAGATCGAAATTGAAAGAAAATTAAAATTTCACAACAATATGATGCAACAACCTATGAAAAAAACGTAAAAAAAAAACATAAAAATTACGTAAAATTAACAATTGACGAAGAATGGCAAAATTGAAATTTGAAAATCGGCCGAGGTAGAAAATTAATTAGCAAATATTGTCTACAATTGAGAGAATATAAAAAAACAGCCAAAAGTAGAATTACTTTTACAAGATATAGCAAAAAAATACTTACATTAATAAAAGTATAATACAAAAGATTAAAAAGTAACGAACATTGGTAAAAACCGTGACAATAATTGACAAATACTGATAAATATCGTTAAATTTGTCAATATTTTTTCTCCCTTATCCGCAGTAAATAGTTTCGGATTAAAAATCTTTACTCCCAGATCCATCGAATTAAAAGATTAGCAGTTACGCGGACCTCCACCATCCGGCAAATTGTATAACGGAATTTAAAAATTCGGCGCTTCTCACCTCCGCATCAAATTAAGCGTTTCACGGGCAATCACTCCGACGCGAGGCATTGTTCACCCGTACGTGGATTTGCAGCTCGTCCGACAGTTATTCGGTAATCACAATAACGCATTTAATTTCATTGAGTCAACGATAAATTGATTCGAATAAAACTCAGGCTCGAGGGGTGCTCGTGGCTTTCGTAGCCCGCTGTGTATACACGTTAAACGAGTGAAATCCGACGTGGGGTATTTACTGCCGCTTCTGCATGCCTAGCTAAACCCATATGTGGACGGCATATGTCGAGGATCGGGAGAGTCGCCCTGACCTGGGATAGTATAGTGCGAGAGAGGAAAAAGATTCTCTAAAAATAGGGGTGCCGCCGTGGAATTAATGGAAGTACTGCTACCAGCCGCAAGCTTCTCCCCAATCCCACCTCGTCCATAAACTTCCGATGAGCATCAGCGTCGCCATCCGGACATTGTCTATATAGGGACCGCAAACGAACGACGCGACTGTGGATCCACTATCACGCCCGTATCGCTTTCCTATTTTGAGGGGATTTCTGGGAAATTGAAGCGGACGCACCCGTCAGCGATGGGGGAGTCGACAATTTCCGCATGGTAAAGACAATTTCCTTTTCGATTAGGCGAGGAGTGACGAACGTGTTCGTTATGGCGAATTGTAATTTGGACGTGTTTATTTTCAAGGAATTATTCAACGAATAATATAGAATGCTTTTAAAGAATTGTTTTTCCCCCATATCTCAACTCATGTAATTGCTAGATACCGCCGGGAATCAAGCAAGTGTCGTGGCCAAACAGCTGATCGATAAACATACAGTTTTCGAGGGTGGTTCGTGTCCTAATGACACAAGGTCATTGATTCGGGATGATGTATAGCTATGAAAAAAAACAAACAAAAAAAACAGAAAAAGAGAAAAACCGAAGCCGATAGAAATCAATATGTCTGATTCGAAGATTTGAAAATAATGCAAAAACTTACCTTTTCCTTTATCCTCACTGTCCGAATGCAGTTCAACGTCGTGAAGGCGCATCGACTGCACGAAACCCCTCCAGTTTCCCCGCGTTCTGCTTCTGCGAGTTATGTCATTCTTGAGATCCTCCAGCTGCTTGTCGGATTCCTTCAGCAATCCGTTGAGAATGTCGGGTTTGTCCAACGAACCCGCGGTTTTCTCGAGTTCTGGAACACTCGAATGCTGCACTTTTCTCTCGTCGTACCTGTCGCTGCATCTTTCCTTTCCGGTTTTTGAAAAGCCTTCATTCTCTATCAGTTTCGCTTCCAGTTCGTCGCACAAACTCTTGGTCTGTTTCCTCCTTCTGATGGGAGCTTGCGGCTGCTTTCGTTCTTGGGCAGCATTCTCGTTGTTTTTATTGGTCTTGTTGTCGCCATTTTGGTACTGCCAGATTCTGGACATTTTACCGTTTTGTTGCGTCAAATTCGAAATGACCGTCGACTGCTTCACAATTGGGATTCCTTTCTTTGGATAGACACTCCTATCCTTATCTCGAGTTCTCGTAGATTCAATGAGTTTTTGCGCGAGAAGTTTCGTCTTGATCGATTCCGGTTTTCCGCTTTTCTCTGCTGACTTCGGTTTGACATTATTCTGATAGTTTCTCGGCAAGTAATTCCTAGATGTATTGTCGTTATGGCTCTGAAACATCTGCTGAATCTTCATTATGTCCGTGCGGATCTTCGACGCGCTCGAAGGAATATTCGTCTTTCCGTGGACCTTATTGGACTCGACTTTAGGTGGCGCACTCCCGAGTTTTTCGAGGTCCTTCAGATTCGCGAGCATCGTTCTGCATGGTCTCGGAGACTGGTTGCTTTTGTAACCTTCCGCCGAAATGGCGATGGTTCGGGGTCTTCCGTTCCGGATGTCATCCCTACCGAGCTTCTCCAAGGGTCTTGTCGAGGGTTCGAGGAAGACCGTCTCGCGAATCTGACTGATGTTTCGCAATTTCGGGGCCGAAACCTTCACGCCGGTCGTGCCCAAAATAATCTTTTCTACATTCTCTAAGTCTCTTAGGCGATTCAGTCTTCGTTCCTCCAGTTGCTTGGCGCGACTCGGTTCTATCGGAGCGACATAAAAGTCCCGATAAACGGGATCGTTAAAGCGAGCATTCATCGGCCGTGTGATTGACCCGTTCGTACCGTTGCTGCGACTCGATCGTAAAGGCGTCATCCTTATTAGTTTCGGTGCATCCTTCGGTTCATCCGTTGGAAGATTTCCCCGATAGACCATTTTCAGAGAACTTGCTCATTTATCAGACTTGCGGCGGAGTCGTTTACTTCACTGGGACGATCGTCTGAAAACGAGACAATAATCAGTATGGATTTTTGCTAATTAAAAAAGAAAGAAATTTAAAAAAGAATCACTGAAGTAATCTGGCAAGCAGCTGGAAGATCTGAAGAATGAATCTACATTTTACGTATGATTCTAATGATATTGAATGTTATGGATATGCGTTGATGGTACGAAACAATGACATCATTTAATAAAACATTTTTAATAAATAAAAAATATTGAATTATACGTATAGGAGATAAATGAAAACATTTCAGATTTCTACAAGATTCACTGGTCTATACATTCATTTGATATAAAATGTGAATACAGGGCGGAAGATAGTAGGGGAAAGATAAACAGAATTCGCTAAAACACAGTCGTATGGCAAGCCAGGGATTATACGTAGTAACTGATCTCAAATTAGAAATTGGACACCGCAGAGATACTTTGGAAATCAACTTCCAACGTTGGTAGAAATTATTAGAGGGATGTCAGCGCCGAATATATTATTTTATTAATAGATTTTTTTCAATGTAAGCAAACTTTCAACAAATTTAACTATTTTTTAACGATTGTATTAATTAATTGACACGAATGCAATTATTGTTGTCGTATAAAATACAGTCCTCAATTGAGTGTGTAGACGTAATAAAACATAATTATTATTCAGTTACGTAATTATGTGTGGATTGTAACACACTCTGTATGCAGAAACAGAAACCATCTGTACCTGTCAATGCTATCGAATAAAAACGCTGATCTCTTCTATAAAAAGAGCCTTCGTAATGTACTTCCGTTCCAGGCAATTTGTATACCTGAAATGCTGTTTCTAACCCTCGTATCCTATCCAATATAGCAACGTTATTCCGACTGAACTGTGAGTTATGGGAGCGATCAATCCCGATTACTTACTCCTTGTGATTGATCCAACGGTATTAAAAGTTGTTAGCGATTTTATTGACGACATTCGTTACTCTTAATTAAAAGTATTCAATTTTGATTTTACGTCTCTTCATATCTAGACAATAGCAAAGTTTTAATTGCAAACTTATTTTGTTCATTATCAATTTGCTAGTTTTTAATTTTTTTTTTAATTAGAATTGTTTTATAGTAATACAATTACAGTCATTTGTTTATGATGTATCTTTCTGTCTTTTATTTATTATTATTAATCCATTTTTTACCTTGTTTTTTAATTTATTGTTTTTGTACAATTTTCGATGAGACAGAGATTAAAATATTTACACTTGTAAAAGTGAAATTATACCATCAATGAGTGAAAGTAAACGCTGGAAAAACAAATAGAAATATAAAGGTGAAAACAATAATTGAAAAGAAATACAATTTTTACTTCAACAATAAGCTCTTTACATTTCTTGGAGTGAAATTTCTCTCTAAATAGATTGAAAATTGAGAGACTCGTAAAAAATGGATTTTCATTTCTTAACTAGTGACATTTATATGCTTAACTTTTAAAACTTTTTATTCTTGAACGCAGTAAAAATTCACTCTTTTGAATAGTGGCTCAATTGTTGTTACTCATTATGGAGTCAAATTTCACTTTAAGAAATTTAAAGAGAGTTATAATTGTAATAAAGAGTTATATTTTATTACACTTGTGATATTATTTTCATTTTGTAATTTTAATCTTTTATAATTTTATTCCATTTCTGTCGTTTATTGTCAATAATTTGTAAGAATCCATTGTATATGCTGTTCGCAACCTATTTTTAATAACTTTCATTAATATCGACACTTTCTGAAGTTCGCGCTCGTTTCTACTTGAATAACAATTTTCACTTCTTGCGTACTCATTAAAAACTTCATTCGCCTTTCAGTGAAAATTGAATCTTTCAGGCAACTTTTTCCTCGAAAAAAGTATACACCTATTCTGTATTAGGACTGGTATTGTTACTTCAAGCTGAAAGGAAGAATTAATTATATCATTTATGGTCATTAAAACGAGGGAGTTCTTCAACTTGTGCGTTGATATATTTCTAGTTTTATTGTAATGATCAATTATCTGTGATGTTTGCTAAAATTTATAGGCTGTAATTATTATTCACCATTGCCTATTGATAATCTTCCTCTTACATATATATTTAAAAAAATGTTTAAGGTCAAAAGAATTATTGGTCATTTTGAAAAAAAAAAATCATATTTCCAGATACTTATTTCAGAATCGTACATCTTACATCATACATCAGACAGGACTCCCTAATATATTACCAAAGTGTGCAAAAGATCACCAACAACAATTAGCATTTGATGTTAATAAACTGAACATCAAATTCGTAATAAGCGAACGTACAAACTTCCTTATACGTACAAAATTTCGTTAGTATATAAGCTAACAAGTACGTTTGCTCTTATCAACTTCTGTTTATTGTTATCAAGTTAACTTTAAATTAGTTTTGTTATCTACCGTCAACTTGTTTAATATCGGTGTTACCAACTTTTATTATTTAGAATCTACCAACTTTCATCGACATTGTCGATTTTTTTTGTCGTGTTTGTACACTATTACGTCACATGAATTAAAGCATTTTTAAAGCACATCTTTAGGATCTCTTTTTCGAGTTTATAAAAAATCGAGCTTAGACATCTGCAAGCATCTTAGGAGAACCTATTTATCTATTCAACGTTCCACCTCTGTTGATTGGGAATGTACTGAATTTCTGTAAAATTAAATTCATAGTATAATACAAGTTGATCAGAACATGCTATCAGCAGATGCAGCACTTTGGCACTTTGGGTGGCCATATGTTTAGCCCTTTGCTTTTTCGCAAATTCGCATATTCGATTGAAAAAAAAGTCACGCTTCGGATTCCTTCGCGTAAGATCGTTATCAAACAGTCGTTATCTAATAGCGGTGAGTATAATTATTCTACTGGAACGCGACTTACGTGTATCGTAATTTTTGCCGGGCATTTTTTTCCACTTGGACTATATTCCACGTCAGGTCGCGCGCACTTGGCGTTCATTCGATGCGCGATTAACGGCAGGTGCGCTTCTATTTATCGTTGGCTTTGAGTATGGCGGGAAATCACCAGAGTATAACAGTTATAGTATATATATATATATATATATATATATGCTGAAACTTCATATACGTCGTTTATTCGCAATTCAAGAAGGCTGCATAAAAACTCATAGGACGAGGTGGGTGTTCATGTAGGCAGTGACCTGGCCATCTTGCGACACGCGAGATCGTGCCTCAAGTAGGTGTGATGTGTTAATACGAGCCGTGACTACTTATGAGTATGCACTGTGCATATATACCGAAAGTACGTGTTTCAATTACCGTGCTACGCTGAACAAGCTCTTAAGACGCTGCTGTCGCGCTGGAGGAACGAGAACCAGTTTTCATTAACTTCGAGCTAACCCTGAATTCTTTCGAGCCATGAATGACCTTAAACCTTACCTAATCTTAGTGTAGAGTCAAGGATTCGTGCGACATTTTATGCTGGCAATAAATATTTAAATGGCTCAAGCAATGTCTGGTTCTGTCAGTTTTGACATCGACTTTATTACCTTTAATAGTAGAGGCCTTTTATTATTTGAGTAATAGGAAAATGGTCAGATAATCAATCAAGAATAATATATACTGCTTGATCTGCTTTTGTAGCCTCTACTAAGGAGTAATTGTCAGCGTTTTTTTCAATAGCTACAAAAACTCTTACAAGAAAGGGCATTGAATTGCTATTGACACACACTATTCAGAAACTATATAATGACGTGATGTTTTCGCAAGTAGTGGATAATTGTAGCATTAATATTGACGAACTGTTGAGAAATCTGTTTTCCAAATAGTTTTATGGTTTCTCTCAGAAGTTATTAATTATGTATTGGCAGTTTTTAGGCTAATCAATATATCTTCCTTTTTTTTTTATTATAATATTACAATAGCTTGAAGTCATACGTTTAGTATTGTTCATTGATATTTTTTCAGTATTCACGAAGACACTTGACAGTTTAATCATTTATTTCGTGTTATCTTATTAGAATCATTTGATAGTTATTCATAATTTATTATCTCAATGACCATGCGGTGTTACCATATCACCTTGTATGGAGGTTGTAGACTGTAACAAAGGACACGTAACTGGTTTTGTTTTTTAAAAAGCGTCTGAGTTTCGTTGCAGGTTTTTCTTATCTTTTTCGACCCTTCCTGGACAGTCGTTTCCATATCATTTTATCGTCTATCTTCATCATGTTTCCCTTTGTCCTGTCTACCTGCATTTATGTTTGTGCAAGACTTCCACACGATTGTAGAAACATAGCTGTCATGCAAAATTATTTTGGACCGATATATTGGTATAGGTTCTATGTGTGTCAATATTTGCACTTGGTTGAATTGAGAACTCTTCTTAAATAGTACTACGCGCGGTTAATCCCTTTTCCTGCAGACGACTCATTGTTCTACAGGTGGACTAGATTTGACCATTATAATGGGCATATGAGGTCATCAAGAGATGGCCTTATATTGTTATCTATTTTATGTCCACATCAAGCATAATTCGTCATCAGATCTTGCTAATCATATAGGGTTAGTAATGGTCTCGAATTTGTGTGCCAATAATAGAAATGTCTTAATTGTCGAAGGTAATCCAAGTTTTTTAATAGTTTTATTAAACAATAATATAAATATTTATATAAAAGTTTAATATATCCTTTGTAATAATTATTTAAAGGTCTACTCTGTCTTATACATTCAGACCAACTCTTCAAATATTTATTAAAAATTGTAAATATTACAATAAATATATTGTACAAAAAGAAAAAGAAGTATAAATAATAAAAACATTATATCGTTATTAAATAAAGTTCAAACATATTTTTAGCTAATAAATAAAAATAATATAAAAAAATGTTTGACATTAATAATTGTCAATATTTACGAACATGTTATTTATTCTTTCTAATAAGAAATTCTAAAATATGCTTAATTTATAAAAAAAAAAGAAGAAAAATTTTAATGCGTAAAGTATATGTATATATGTATATATCACGTTTTATATTTTACTATTTTGTTGTAGATAAGTTCCTTTTGAATCTTTCGATAAAAAGTTGGATAATACAAATATATTAATTAGCGACCTTTTCGGCATCTCAAAGTGTATAAAAAGTTTTGTGTGAACTACCTATTATAAATAAAGATCGAGTTAAATAAGCGTTAAACACCTTCAAACTGTCTTTAAAGTATTTATAGTAAACACACATAATAATCAAAAGAAGTACACTTCAACATTAATTCTTTGTTATTTTTGTCACTTCAGCTTCTCAGTTATACCCAATATAGTTCCTTAAATACTTCAATAGCTACTTAACTTGATGGTCTTCGCTAAGCTTTCGGCTGTTTTCAGTAGTTATTAAATTGTAATTGAGAATACTTTTTATATTCTTTTCAGCAATATCATAAATATCGTTTTATACAAAGCATCTGTTTGACTTACAACTTTTGAATACATTGATTGATTTTTCTGAATTTGAAATTCTTTTGTATCATGTTATATCAGGTTTCATCGTCGAGTCATTTTATCCGGAGTGTTGTATTTTTATTTTTTAAATTAATTATTATTTTCTTTCTTGTCTTCTTAAAAAATATACGTTTTCCCAACTCTTAATGTAATCGTACAATATATATGTGTTAGTTAAGCTTTCGAATTTGTGACCGTCCTTTCAATATTGACCTGTCTCCAGCGATACTTAATATCGCCAGATTCTTATATTTTTAGTTTTTATGCTAATTTTTACTAATTTGGCCGTAGGTTTTGCATCATTTTACTATTTTATGCATTTTTGTTGCAAATTTGATTAATTTACTGATTGCCTGAGATATTTATGATCTTACTTTCACTTCTTATTTCCATTTATTTTGTGAATTTATCATGCAGTCATGCAAATTGTTTAATGGAATTATTAAATTATTAATTTATAGTGCTGTTTTAATAATTACTGCCATTGGACATTTAATGTTGACATAATTCGTCTGGTTCAATTTTTGGAAATGTCTTCCTCGAGAACATAAGATGCCATTCGTTAAAATCCCTTTACTTTTAGAAAGTTTTAGTTATTATGAATAAAAAACAAAATTTAAAGCAAATGTTTTTAAATATAGACTTTCATTGTTCCAAAGTTTTTTTTTTGAAACAATAATTTTAACTCTTTATTACAACAGCACAAATTATTATATATTTTAATAATAAAAGTGCAATGAAGTAGTTTTTCCGAAACCTGAGTTTTCATCGCTTGAATATTCTTAAGCTAAAATCTACATACATTATTATTAAAAAAAGATTAAAATTCAAAGTTTAAAGGGATTAATCCTAATCATAGAATATAAATAATATTACAAAATTTAATATAAATGAAGAATCAAAATTTCTGGATTGTATTCATATTCGTCACCTTTGTTACGAGAAATTTGAACATACATCAGATACCCTTGAAAAGAACATAAATATAATACATAAACTGACTTTTCGTAAATGTTGGAACACTGTTAACAAGTTTAATCTTCGAAATCTCTCAATAATACAGTTTTATTAAATAATTACTTTGTTTGTTTTTCTTCAATTAAAATTATGCACAGTTAAACAAAATGAAAATGAGCAGGATTGGCTATGATTCTTCATTTAATATTTTAAGGCAAAGATGCGTATGCTGATATGAGACTTATTGATATGTTTCGGTACTTAATCTACTTGTTGATTTTATCACGAAAGATAAAGTATAGATTTCAATTCTTGTGTGTTAATACGTACATTTCATCATAATGAAAGTTCTCGGGATAACGGTAGTAAATGATTTTAAGAGCATACTTTAAGATAATCATACAACCTAGCATTTTGTACATTCGAGTCGCTCAGATATTCACATTTGAGTAAATTTCTTACTGGCTGCTTGATTTCCTTTAATTGTCACATTACACTCGCAGCACGAAATTTTTGCAGTCGATATTTTGTCATTTACTATAATCGACTAATGCTGATTTATTCAGTTAATCATTAATCTGTTGTTAATAGTTACAAAGAGTTGTAACTTAAAATCAATTAATTTTAATGGATTTTAAAAATTCAGAGAAAAGTCACGATACCAAATTTCACGAAAATAAGTTTTTTGACAAAAATAATCAAATTTAAACGCGAAAAATGTATAGTAATAGGAGATATAATGAATGCTGAAAAATTAAATAGAAATGTTCGATCGAAGTAGTTCGCAATAAAATGGAATGTCAAGTTAATTAAAACCGTAAAAAGCGCATAACAAATTAATCGACTTCTGTTTTTCATCGTCGAATGTGGGAAATCGAGTGCATATTCGCAATTTCTGACGGCCAATAATTCACAATCGAAATAAAATTATAATCAAGGATAATTAATATGTAGTACGCACATTGAAACGTACCGTTGATTGAGCCGAGTCGATGACAGGAAATCTTATTGTGTTTGCGAATGTACTGTTACGATATCTATATTTTGCATCACAATTCCTCTCCGCGATGTGAATGACTTAATGTTAATTATTTCCTATTCGTGATTGCATTGCGTAATTAAAAAGTTCGACTATGTGAGCAAATATGGCAATAAAATAAAAAATTTGCCAAAATATGTTACTGAATTTAAGTGTCTTTCATTCGGAGCCTTATCGGTTTCTCATGTGCATTACGTATATTATTATGGCTATTGTTTTAATGATTATGTAATTATTTTGTTGATTAGTTCTAGAATTTTTACATTTGTTATTATTCCTGATTTTGTTAAATAAACGGATTATTTATCAAAAGGGATTTATGAACTTTTACAAACTATAGTCTATTTATTGCTTTGCTTCAAATATATGTATACTTTATGTATATTCAAAATAATCTGTTTATGCCAATAATAATATTTGGACACAATAAGGAAAAACTGTTTTAAATAATAAATTGATGACATTCTTAGTAATATTTTAAACAACTTTTTATTTTCATACTTTGTTGTAACTAATTTATGTTTGAGAAAAACTTGACGAGATTCACAAAAATTATTTTAATGAATATTTTTCAAACGTTTTCAAATGTTGTAAAATAGTTATAAAATTGAGCTACTCTTCAAAAGAGTGAATTTTCACAATTTAAAAAGATAATACTTTCTAGACTGAAATTTCTCTCTAAAGAGTGAAAATTCTCTCCTTTAAAAGAATAGCTCAATTTTAATTTTATATAGAGAGCAATTCCACTCTAAGGAATTAAGAGGGATAATGTAGTGTCATTATAATTTGAGAGATAAAAGCTATCTATTATTCATTCAATATCATAGTATAATGCAATATAGTACTAATAACCCTAGTAGAAATCTATCCATTTTTTTTTCTTACACTATCCATTTCTCCTATACCTTTAACATGGTAAATATCTGAACTGTCTAAGAATTGGCTAAGAAATGTTTTCATTTCTACCAGGGATAAATTCAATTACAATAATATTTCGAAAATAATAATATTCTAAGGCTATTGAAAGAATATTCAAAACCTTAACACTATTTTGGGCGACCTTGAAAATTATATGTACAGTCTACTGAAAAATTAGCAAAAATGTATGTCAATAGTAGTGGGAACTTCTATAAAATGCGATCTAGGAACTTGTGGAGTTTCTATTTTTTGTTTCGGACGAGCTTTTAAAGAATTATATTTGAAAGCAAAATGCGAAAATATTACTGAACTTTGGTGATATTTGAAACCTATTAAAAACATAAATATATAAATAAGAGACCACATATATAATTTATATAATAATTATATACAAAAAAAAAAGAATCTTAATTTAATAGTTGTTCGATAATATTTTATAGAATTCCTCACTACTATTGAAAATATTATTTAGCATTTGTTAATTAATGTCAGTAGTCTAAACATGTAATATTCATGACGATGCCCAAAATAAGTCTTAGCTTTTCAGCTCTTCTTTCAATAGCATAAAAATGATTTTTTAATAGTTTTCCAATAGCCTTCTGACACACAATTTAGTTTTTCAATATAGTTTTATATTAGTTATATATATTTTTATTCTTTTATATGCTTTTTAAAGAAGAGCTGAAAACCTAAGACTATTTTGGTCATTATCATGAATATTACATGTTCAGATTACTGACAAATTAACCAATACCAAATCATATTTTCAATAGTAGTGAGGAATCCTATAAAATATTATCGAACAACTATTAAAGATTCTTTTTCTTTTTATGTCAAGGAATTATAAGGAACTATGTAAGGAATTATATATTTTAATAAAAACTGCGAAAATATCATAAATCTGTATAGTATTTTGGACACTATTAAAACCTATCGAAAACCTAACGTAACTATTGAAAAACTTTATTGCATTTTTGAAGACTATTGGGAAACTATTAAAAAAATCATTCTGATGCGATTGAAAAAATAACTGGAAACGTACTACGACCATTTTGGGCATTAGTGAAAATTATATATAACCATTTTAGATTATGCATATACCGTCTACTAAAAAATTAACCAACCCGTTGAATAGTATATATTTTAGACACTAGTAGTGAGAAATTCGATAAAATACTATGGAACAACTGTAAAATATTTGATTTTTTATTTGTAATAAGTATTTAAAGAATTATATTTTAGAGAAGACTGCAAAAATATTATGAATATATATATAAATTGTGCTTTCAACACTATTAAAAACATATTGAAAACATAAACTATCAATAAATTATCGAAAAATTCAATTATATGTTTATAGACTATATAGTTTTTTGATAACTATATGAAAATATATTTATAGTTGTATATTACTCATAGAAAAAATATTGAAGTATTAACTAGTACTTTGGGCACTAACGAATTCTAAGGCTATTGAAAGAATATTCAAAACCCTAACACTATTTTGGGCAACCTTGAAAATTATATGTACAGTCTACTGAAAAATTAACCAAAATGTATGTCAATAGTAGTGGGAACTTCTATAAAATGCTATCTAGGAACTTGTGGAGTTACTATTTTTTGTTTCGGACGAGCTTTTAAAGAATTATATTTGAAAGCAAACTGCGAAAATATTACAGAACTTTGGTGATATTTGGAGCTAAAGAAGGATCATTAAAAATATGAAATTCCATCTTAAAACTACTGAAGTATCAAATTTTGTTTTGGAAATTACAGTTTTAATTGAAGTGGGAATTAAATATTAATAAGTTTAATTCAACTGAGTAAACAAAAGTGGAAATAACTAAATCTTGGTATGTTGAACTAAACGTAGCAATATGCATTACTATAAATATTTTATTTCCACTGGGTAATTTAATTACCAAAATTTATTTTCAGTCTATTATTTGATATTAGATGCAATTGGATATTAGATACAATATGGATTTATCAATCGTTAGTCAATAGTTTTCTTTCAATGTTTTTTTTTTTTGCGATATTCTTCCAACACTATATATTTTCTCCCTTGGTATTTCTTTCCCAAAGTCGGAAAACGTTTCAAAATACGTAGCAATTTATAACGATGCTCGTACAGAGCTTGTCAAGCGTCACAGAAGTAGATTAAGGAGAATCCTATTACGTCGATTACGCAACGTAAATGACGAATTGGAAGTATAAAGGCTACACCAGCAAAATAGATAAAAAGAGCCACACACTATCACTTCGGTACGTTTGTTTCGATGGCACTGAGCTTTCTCCATAAATTTACGATGTCATTGATCCTGTGTACGATTCTTCCCGTATCGCACGTGCGAATCTTCTCGCTTGCCTGCTTATCGGACAGATTTACGCCACGATCGCCCATCGGCATCCGTATAACGTACTCCAGGTAGTTTCTGAACGTTCGCTTATGTCGATACTTGTCTGCCACGGTGTCTGAATCCTGATATTTCGAACGAGATACTATACTCCCTTGAATTAATCGTTTAATTGACTTCGCAAACACGACATCGGCATTTGAACACGTGAATTAAGTAATGTTGGTTTAAGTCCTCTTGATGATTACGTTAGACTATATTATTTTTTTATTCGTTTGTTTCAAAATTGTCTTGTTTTTATTTTATAATTTTAAAATATGTTTCTTTCTTTCTTTTTTTTTTTGCTAATTTAATCAGTTGATAAAATAAAATAAATTGTTTATCAGATACTAAAAAGCGATAAAAATTTCGTTGCAATTATCATGTCACTTTTGGAGGGTTGATAATAAATCTGTACACTGGCGTAAATTGTAATTGTCATTAAAAATACGCATGCGTTTTCTGAATTTAATACTTGCCTTTAAATCAAAAGTGTCATCCGCTAATTAGAGATGTTAGTAGTCGATGGTCGTTTTAAAGCTGCTTCCTTCACGATAACGGCATCATTCGGGTAATTCTGCAAAATGACACGATCATTACTCCTTGACATTTATATCCCAAAAATAAGCGATTAAAACTTCATATTCGTAGAAATTTATATGTAAAAAGTATATACGTGATTTTTAATAATGTTTCATTACTTGACGATTAATTCATTAGTGAATTTAGATCGTTATCGGTATAAGTCAGTGCGACACGTCTAACAGTCTTGTTATCTGGAAGAAGGACAGATGCTAACTTTGCGTTACTTCAATCGCGGCTGCGTTAAAATTCATTTACACACTTATCCGTGAAGGAGTCGCAATTGCAGCGTGCAATTTCTATACGCGCGCATTAATGAACCGTAAAACCTCGGACTCCAACGGGATTATCTCTATTTTTAAATCGTACAATCGCTTAACGCACCAGTGGGGTGCAGATGGGCTCTGATTTCCGCCAGTGCGTAAAATGATATTTATTTAACGCATTTTATGGTACATCTTGATAAATATATGTCTGTTGGAATTTGATAAAAATTTACTGTTTGGTCGAATGCGTTGTAATGTGTCAAGTGAGTGCGAAAATAATTGCTGGAGTTTTCATATACATATATATGATGAATTAGTATCGACATGTGTGTTCATATATGTGGCGTTTGTACATGATCAGGTATACATGTGCAAATCGGTGAAATGTGTGATTAATAGGGAAATTATCTTGAGGTATAATTATCTACTTTCGGTTTTTTATATGAATTAATGTATATAAGTGGACGATATTTTTGTGAAAACAAAAAGAAATTCTATCCAATTAGATCTGTCTAACATTAAAACTTTGTTATGACTAAAATAATCGAGACGACGATAAAAAACATCAGGGTAATAATATAAAAGACAATGACAATAATAATAATAATAATCATAGCGTCAGACTTTTCATGTACACAAATTGGAAACACATATTTTGTATACCATTCGTGGCGAAAAATAAGGGGAAAATGGATTCAAATTTATGTCATAAAATTAACCATCTATGCTTAAAATAATAGTTTATGTTCACATAAAAACAGTATTAAAGTTTAGATTCAACAAATATTATATATATATATACATATAATTCAAATTTTTCGAGCGTGAAATATTTGAAAAAACAATTTTTGTCGCCTGTTTTGACGATACTTCACGCAAACGCTTTTCAAAAAGTTTAAAAAAAATTCATTTCACTGCAAAGTTCATTAAAAACGGCGACTTTTATGTAATTTACATGTTTTTTCGTAAATTGCATATTCTCAAAGAGATATAGACAATTGATTTTAGGATTTTTGAAAATTTTTTTTTTTTTAACTTTTGGATAATAATGTTTTTAAAAAAATCGTGTTTGAACCTTTTGATATACAGGGTGGACCAAATGAGTCTATAATGGGAAATATCTCGAAATAGCGGCATAATACAAAAAAAATACTTGAGACAAAAGTTGTAGGGGGCATGCAATGGTATCATTAACGTTGACCTTGAATTCGAATTTCAAGATTATTTAGAGGTTAAAACGGTTTTTTTAAATGGGAACCCCTATTTTTGATCTCGGATTTGAAAAGAGCGGAAAA
>JAPYZR010003278.1:0-28217 GCA_030522945.1 Trichopria nigra
TACAAAAATCTCTCATCCAAAAGTTAAATTGTTCTGCCAAAAAAAAAATCATGAAAAAGTCATTTTTTTTACGCTTCTGGGTGTATTGTCCCCCTTAATTGCATCATCAAACATTATCAAGAAATGCAAAATGCAATTGACGTTAGGAAAAAAGACTTGATATAATCGTATTAAGTATATATCTGGTCAAATAAATATTTACAAATCTAACTGTATTGCATATACATGCTTATATCATGATGATTTGAGCATTGTTTTCTAACCTCCGATTATAGAATGACGAAAATACTGCCAAAGTTAACGCAATTTCAATTCTGTTTATATTCAGAATACTCTTTAAATTTCGCGGAGTAAACATTGACTCACGTTTGCAAACGAGTAAAATTTTCACATACTCTTGCCGGAGTGCCAATTCTCTGATTCATTCGAAAAAAAGTGTAAATTACTTTTCTTTTTTTTTTTAAGAATTCCATTTTATCTCAGGAAGAATTAATACATTCCTATACTTATAAAGTTGACTGATTTGAACTCCAAGAAATTTATAGAGTGGTTGCAAATTTTTCTCTGATTGAATCTTATATATCCAATATTTCCCGGGAAAAAATGAATCAGATTATCTGAATCATATATGATCATATATGGTCCAGATATCGTCGTATATATAATGGGATTTAACGACATATAATTATATATGGATTTTGACCTAATATAAGTATGTATATAGGTATATCGTTATACATCGTTATATCTCAATTATACATGACCAATCTGGAACATATAGGGTCCAGATATGATCATATATATGATTCTGATATAAATTATACCTGAATCCATTTTTTCCCGGGTGGTTTTAATGTATCCTGAAACTGATTGATTCAGTTCCGCTAGATTACCACCTTGAAAGGCTATCTTAGGACATTATAAAATCCAGTCTGAACAGATCGGATTAGAAAAGCAAATCTGATGTGCAATTAACGTTAAAAAATCCCGACTTCCGCAGTTGGTATTTCCAATAACAAAATCTGCTAATTTCGATGGGTTTTGCTTCTATCAGCCGTGATAACGATTCCATTTGTCAAGCAGCGTAATGATGAGATTGTAGCTGATAATCAAGGTAGCCAATGGACATATTTTTTTATAAGATTGGAATCCTTAGTAATTTTCTAAGATATAAGTAACGCCAAGACCCATCCTTTTATAATGAGGTGGTAATAGCTTCTACACAGATGCAGTGCTTAGACCTTAAGATACGATATAAATTTAATTCCTATATGTCTTTAATAAAGACATTGTCTACATTTAGCAACAGCTTCCACTTCATTGCGATTTTTGACGATTGATATCCAAGTGTGTTTTCGATTGATGTGGAGATTTTGAAGGCGGGCACATGTCTTGAAAACCCATGAAATTTTAGAAATCTCTACACGAAGAACCATTATGTTCCTTCTATACATAAAAACTTTTTTTTCCACATATCAGACTGTAACAGTTTCATAGAAAAACATTATGGTTTCTCAGTTCAAATATTTCAGGTTTTTCAAATAAATTTCAAGACAATTGGACATTTCCTTTGATTTTCACGTTTTATAGACTATTTTCTAAAGTTCTGAATTTTGGTCAGTCACCCTGCATCTACATACGTGTCTTCTTCTCTCTGGTTTTCGACGAATTTTATTTCGTTTTTATTTATTAAGAATACCTCAGTTTTAATGTTTATATACAATTTCTCAATTGATCATGTGTGCCGTTAGTGTGTCTTTAAATATATTTTGTTAAGCTTGTTAAGAACGTCGCGTTTCTCAACGTTAAGAAACAATATATTTCTACCATCTGGTCTAAAACATGGAAATTTCAAATTAAATCTTCCATTTTCAATAGCGCATCGGTCTTTTAATTCGCATAGCTATATAATGCGGCCACCATTTCTGGGGCAACCTGCGTAACGTAACGAGCCAAGTGCGTGCGCAATAATCACAAGCATAAAAAAAATTGATACAGTCTCGCGCGCACGCTCAAAAGACTGGAAAAAAATTGAATTAATTCCTACGTCCGCGGTGCAGCGAGTCCATCGCGGAAATTAAAGTAAAGCAAGAAAAATTGTCGTAAAAAAGACTTTAGGGGTGCCCGCTTTCGTAATCACCATTCCTTTTTGTTTGGCGGGTTTTGCGTTTATCCATCTCGGGATTCTCGACGCGCGATTATCATTATCGGCTCACGCAGAGCGTCGCCGCCACCGTGGATTATGGCAGTGAGAACGAGGCCAAAATGTTAACCATTTCCCATCTGCAACGAGTCACTATATACCTTCGCGCCGGCCGTCGACTTGCGTATAAAATTCCCACCGAATCGAGTGAATTACATCGGCGCCGACTGACGTTTCCGCTATCTGTTTTCTGATATCGACCCCGACCGGCAGAACGAGATTTCGAAGCTCGTTTTGCTCCAGACTTTTTTCGGATACCAAGTTCCAAGTTTGAGCGCGGAAAAGTTTGAAATCGCTTCAGAAAGATATCGGATAAACGTCTCCAGTTGTCGTCGCAGAGACTTTTAGAACGTTTCATTGATAATAAAAACAATCAATTATATAAATAGTGATTACAAACATTCAAATATTTCGCGGTGATTACTCAATGTACATCTTCAGCTGGGAGTGATAGGATTGGTAGGTCGTAGGTTTACTGGATCAAGTTCAAGCTGTATCCCCAACATTTACAAACCTGCAATAGTCCCGCGCACATCAAGATTTCCTGACTGTAACCCTACGCTGGTGAGGATCCAGCCATCCCCTCCCCATGCCAGTCATCAATACTTTTCATAAATTTCTACGTATAATAACATATAACAAACAATCGTGTTACTGTTATGAACACTGATGGCTATAACTGATGTACTATGAGAATAATAAGGCCGGGCCAATTCGTATCACGGGGAACCCCAGCCCCCACCCATCAACTGATCATTTCACAAAGAAACAACATTCAGAGGCAATGTTCGTTGAGAAAAATGAGCGATTGCAAAAAATCCACATACCCAGGAAGAAATCGAATATACGTTGCGTGCACTAATGAACCCAACGAACTCGAGGAATCCTGTCGGCGCGACCATCAAAAGAATTTTCCACTCGACGAATAAAAGACCCCATTGACCCAGTAACGCATTTTTCGCGGGCAAAAAAAAAAAAAAAGAGAAGCCGAAGGACACGTTTGTCGCCATCGTGCACTCGTGCGGTTGTAACCGCGCGAAATCGACACTGGCCGGACAAGAGCGATTGAAAAAATCGTAGGTAACGAGTAGGAAACGACTGAAACATTTCGCGAGAGTAACGCGACGTCCTTTCGAAACAGCCGCGTGTGTATAATTGCATTCGAGTCCACACGGGTCTGTACCATGGTCAAACCAGATTTTCTACTTCCGGGTTGTGCGTGTCGGTGTGTGGGTTCGATCCAAAACGAACGGGAGTGCAATAAAGTCGCCCCCGATAGTGCCCTCTCGCCACACGTAACTCGTACAAATGCGGTGATGCAACACCCGCACACACTATACGTGCACATCGAGATTGCGAGTAACTGAATCGCCCGGCTTTATAATTGGGTTCGGAGATTTTTCTTGATAAACTATTACCAAAAATTGATAATTAAGACCAATTAAAAAAAAAAAAAAAAAACTTTTTACCGATACCAATAACGGACATTGCTGGAGTTCTATTGGATCGTGATAATGAAATTGACATTCGGCGATAACCCTAGCCGACAACCGTACTGAAAATTCCCATACACGGGATTCCACGTGGGAATTTGCCGTGGAGTCTCGCATAGGAAAATGTCATTTATTATAAAGACAATAAAATTCTAGGATATATTTTCATTTTTAAACAGAAATGATCCTTACGTGTTTAGATGTGATAGCCGAAAAAATTAGTAATGGTAATCATTTAAAAGAAATCGAGTCTTTTTTTCAATTTCGCAAGAAAAGAAAAATCATTGACGACAATTCGTAATTAGATTTAATAACTATTGAAATTAATTACTGAATGTAACCTGAAAATAACATTAAAACCCACATTATAATGTTATGACGGTTTTTTATAATTTTGTATCGTACTTTCGGAAATTAATTTTACTAATTTTCAAATCTAATCAATAATTTTCCATGTCATTGACATGAATGGTCGTGAACTCAGAAAACAAGCTATATATTGGTCAGTACAAACTTTGGCGTCTAGAAATAGGTTTCCGAAAAAGAAATTAACAAAATTTATAGAAAATGCAATTGCTTTGCAACGTTTACCATATTATCATTTTTATTCGAGAATTACTCCAATTAAATTAAATCATGTAATAATCGTTTTTTGTTTAAAATCGTCTAAAACATACCAAAAAACGTATCTAAAACATAATTTTATTGATAAAACAAAATACTACCTTTTCGTATATAAGATATTCAACAACAAATTCTTACGTACTATTCCATATGGGATTTTTCCATTCATATATATAACATATATGTTATTATGCAGGTTACGACTTCTATAGATTCATGATACATGATTGTTGTTTTCGAATATGTGATAGTCAACTATGAAAAACCCACGTGTAAAATGCTCATGACATTGCTCGGTTCTAAAAAAAAATTGTAAACCACAAAGTTTATGTATAGAAAATCACGTCTTTATATATACGTTTTTATATCTTATAATAAAATATCATCGTGAATATTTTATTAAGGATAATAATAATAATAATAATAATAATTTATTCAGGGAATTTTCAATAATTTATTTAAGAAATGCGTAGCTAAACTTTTTTAAACGGCTAGTTGAAATGAAGTTTTCATCATTTGTAAAACTCTGTCTTTTTATTTAATGATTTTTTTACATTCCAACATTTATTTTTTAAATTAATTTCATCAATATGCTTTCTATTGACGTGTGAAGGAAGCTCAATTTTTAAACAGCGTGTTAAAAGTAACATTTTTATAAAGCATTTTGATACTGCTTCGAGTTATTATCATGTGGTTTCTTTTACATTTTTTTTTAATCCGCGATTTAGAGTTTTTAAAATAAGACGTCCGAATCAGCGATCTCAAAAACACGTTTGAAGCAAATGCGAGCGAGAATTCTTTCGTCATATATTCGATTCATTCGATTCATTCGAATTTCGTTTATATCTTCAGTCATATTTGTAATCAATGATTTCAACAAATTCTTTCCCCTTTGATTTTAATACATTTCAAAAATTTTTTACGACAATTGTAAAATGTTTATTTTTTATATGTTAATTTTTTTAGAAAATCTGTTATAACCTCGGAACAACAACACGGCTAGACTAACGACAAAACTTTCATAAAATTTATTTCCCTTATAATATTCAGCACTGTCACATATATTATTGTCCAAAATTCAAACATTAAAAAATGATCTAATTCTTACACGAACAAAAAAGCATAGAAATCATCATTTTTGTATATCGACATTACGGCAATAAATAAATTGAGGAATTTTATTATAAAATCATTGAAATTCGTATAACTGATGTCTACAACAGTATACGTATGTTCATTGCTCTATATGACGGATTGTGAAATATCATCTCGTGTTTAATCACGATTTTCCCTGGTAAGCGATGGTGCAAAACTCCACTGTTTACACCTGGGACATATGTGCTTTAATTGCGTCATTGCGCAACGTCGCGACTTTACTCATGATGAGACATATTAATTAAGCGTATATATATTCTTCACCGCGGAGCAGAGCATTGTGCTCTATATTACTTCATCGAGCCTGAGACGGAGTTTTATAATTATGCATTGTTAAGTTCTTGTATATGTATATATATATATAATCATTCGTGATTTTGATTATTCTCGGACGAGTTTTTCATGCATTATAATCTGATATAGCTTCATGGAGACGTGAGAAATGCGTTTTCGTTCAGTCTCTATACGTTCGCAACGATTGTTGCGCCTTTTTTGTTATTTGGCCATAATTGGGCGCAATTATTAAATGTAATTACGATTAGACAAGACATTCTGCATTTCTTGAATGAAAATTCTGAAATGTAATTAATAAACTTTGATTTGGAGTTATTGTTTTATTCAATAATAATATCATGTCGTTTTTTTTATTTGTCATTGTATATACAGTATTCTAACAATTTGCACCTGAATTTTTCCATGTGCATTTTATGCACCCTTTTCAGCTGATCATGCTGAAATGAATCGTTCTTTCGAAATAACAATAAGAAAATATCACCTGCCTGTGTTTACTCTATAAACGCAGTTTCGCCGCCTTTTATATATATAATTGCGAAAATAAAGCACCGCTTGAGTACTTTATAACCGCATTATGTCTAAGTTAGTCATTCAACTGCAAATTCGTACTATAAATTTTTTTTTCGATTTTTAAAAGTATCGTTAAAAACGTATATAACTATATAAAATGTAGATCGTCGGATTAACGGTCTTTTCGTATCGTATAGCGTTCGATTTAATAATTATGGATAATATTGTTCGTTCAGACGGAAATAAACGGGTCTATAAATTTCAAATTTTTACCGTAATATTTTATGCAATCTTACGTATAATAATAAGATAAGAGCTATACATTATTTCTGAAAATTTATTATTTTTACGTATATATATTTTCGATGTGAAATTATATTATACTTTTCCTATATCTTTCAATGACTTTATATATAAATGTACTTTCCCGTCTTACCCGCCCTCAGACATTTTTGCAAATTAAAAAAAAACTCAACCAACATTTTTTAAACATTGTTTCCGTTACACTTTATGAGCATGATTAATGTAGTCAATAATTATCATCGTATCCAATAGAGATCAAAGCCACACATATGAGATCCTCCTTGGAATACCGTCACGAATCGGAGCCAGCATTGAAAAAGAATCGCATAAAAGTAACGCTCGCAGCGATCGCGTGAATCAGATCGAAAAACCCCTTATCAAACGGCAATCGACATTCCTCAATTCCTCGACTCGCCCGACTACGAAATAATTAATTTTCGCAGATTTGTGCCGCGGCACCGGAGACAACCGATCAAAAAAGTCCCGACAACTTGCTCCGATCACCGTGCGTATTATTATTGCAATTATGTGCAACCAAGTAAGACCCGTTAAAAGTAACGCTGTCATCGGTCGTCAATCTCTCGTCGGCTTCGTTCTTTGCAAAAGTCGAATCGCGTTTGCCAAGCGACGAGGAACGACCGACGCCGATGTCGAAAGAGTCCAGGAAATGGAACGGACGCCTCGCTGAAAATGGCGAAAAGCCATACGGAAAATCGGGCGGTATAACGACATATGGGAGAGACTGAGAAAATGATATATATATAGTAACGGGGTGGGGGCAGGGGGGAGTTTGGGTCGTATCGAACCCATGAAAGAAAGAGAACGAGTTGACTCGGTCGAACGTCTCGTGGTCGAGTTTAATGTAACTGTAACTCTTGCGATTCGTCGGTATCGGCGACCAGTGTCCATTGCACGAGTTTTAACGCCATTTCTAATCCACTTGCCGGACGCCAGATTAGGAGATCGTCGGGCAGAGTCGCCAGGGACCCAGGCCGATCTTGTCCACTTAAGGCTCGACATGCCGCAACGCGCGATTCGTTCTTCCTGGCTTTTTTTTTTGTATGTCGGATCAAAAGTCGCCTTCGCACGACATTTAAGTCGCACTTAAGTGACACACGGGTCAGGGTACAGCCGATCGTCGACATATTTCGCCCTTGAACGAAAAAGATGCTGGAATGTCTTGGAGGTGCGAACGACTTCTTGTTTGCTCCATTTCGCGAACGAATAGATACAGCTACTTCAGACATTGGTTGAACGCGAACTCGTGATATATCTTCTGGTAAACTCCAAATACGGTTGTCACTGTATAAGATTCAGTCAATTCATCTACGTACACATATATTAGAATTTAAATCTTTTTGTTTTTTTTTTTTTTAATTTTCATTTCGATTAATTTTTTATCAGTATTGATAGTTGTAGTAGAAGTGAATTCTGAAATATCCGTAAAATTTGTTTACTTTTTATTTCCTGCATTTGTATTTTTATGTAAGTTTCGTTTTGTTTTCACGTTTCTCAATGTTTTTGTTTGCATTCCAGTGAATGTCTATTTTTATAACCTTATATCACAATTTCTATATTATTGGAGCTCATTTTTGACCAAACAGATAATGGTAACTTTATATACATATATATTATATAAAGTCATATAAAAATATATGATGTCTTTTTTTTAATATATTATAATACAATGTACTATTGTGAATTTTTATAACTTTATTCGTGATATTTTTCATAATTTTCTGTTGATTAAAATAGAATACTAATGTAACTGGTCTTTTTTCGGAATATAGTTTATTATCTTTATCAATCTCACAATTTACGAAAAAAAAAAATGTTGTTGGGCCAACCATAATATACTTGACACAAACATTATTCTGGTATAGTTCTATACTTTCTCTATTCTATAGTCGCAGCTATTCTATACATTTTTCTGCTGTTTGTTTATAGATTTCTGAAATATCTAAAATATCTTTATATCTATATAAAATATCTAAGATATCTAAAATAAATTTATAGACCCATTTCTGCTGCAACTATTTCTATACATTTTTCAGCGTACCATCACGTGCGACGGTAAATCGATGGAAATTGACCTTTATTCATGTTTAGACATTTCTACAAATTTTAGTCTAGCACGTCTAGATTTTCAATAATCGTCAGTATCCAATGTGAATTTCTTAAGATTTCTTCCAAAATATTCGTTAATAAATATCGATTATTTTTATTAATGTTCACACATATAACATTCCTGTCGATTTTCCGTCAACAATTTTAGTACTATCTATTTTGGCTCATATAAATATGTCATGTATATGTGTCATATTTATATATTTATATATTTTCCTTAACGTCGAAATTTCAAAAATTTTCGGAGTTCGTTGGGTATAGTTTTATTCCATTTCGTTGATTTCATCGATATTTATTTATTTTCTTTTTTTTTTAATTTATTTATGGTCGCATCAACTACAAGGTCATTAGCGACTAGAGGCAAGTAACAGTGAATATTACATTGTATTTTCTTTCTATCTGTCCGAGCGTCTCGTTTGTAAATTTTATCAATTTCAACAAATTCCTTTTTAACAATTTTTTGAAATTCATAACAAAATTTTATTTTTGCTCTATTTTTATGTTGATGAAATTCAAAAGGTCGGAGTCCAGCAAAAATTCTAAAAATATTTATTTATTTTTTCGATTTTATGTTACTTGTACAGCTTGTACATAAGAAATGTAGAAAACAAGGGAAATAATTGTTTTGATCATCTTGGAAGGGAAAATAAACAAACATATGGTATATGCATATATATGTGTGTACACATTTTATTATGATTTTCGTTGGACCCTAACGTTTCGAAGGTCAGCGACAACTTTTATACATATAGCTATTATTGTATGATATACTTAGTCTTTATAAAAGTAATAAATTTAAATAAACTTTCAATATTTTCACTTCTAATAAAAGACATCCATATTAATCACTTTATAGTGTTAATGTCTAGGTAAAAAATAATAGCAAAAAATTATTCAAAATAATTTGAATAATTTTGATTCTCTAGTGATTATCATTTTTCATTATGGTTCTTTCACTATTCGAAAATTCAATACTTTTTTTTTCGTAAATACCATTTTGCGCTTCGTTTTCGGAGTGAATAAATGAATGAAAAGGGTATAATTTAATAATTTAAATCCATTAATATATGTTCAAAATCATTTCAATCAAGTATTGCTTCTATAAAATGGGCATTTGCGCCCTAGAAACGAAAAATACTCTTTTTACGAGTTTTCTCTCCCAAAATGATCAAGAACATTATTTATATTATTTTCTATATTTCGTATGCATAAAGTATACATAAATACGAACATTCTCTTTATATTACGCCGAGTATTATTAAAATCATTACATTTCATTCTCCTATTAGATATATGTTGATATATGTGTCCTGTGAGGGATTGAACGGATTGAACCGTAATGGTAAAAGTAAAACTGACCTATAGGTACATACATAATTGTAAGCCAATGATTGAAAATTAAATCGCTTTATAGAATGACTAAACAAATCTTTGAAACATACACGCAAAAGATTATTTATAAACAGGTTAAAGAACAACATGCCTCTTTTAAAAGCACTGAAATTATAACAAATCACCAGGAATAGACTGTGATATATACATGTTAAACAAATTAGCATAGTTTCTTCGTTTAAAACGGTACTTATGAAAAGAATCAATTTGAAAAAAGAGAGATTCATGAAAAAATTGTTTCTTACGTACCTATATATATAAAAACGTATTTACTTAATTTACAATTATATATATATATATATATATATATACTTATATTTATAATTATAAATTACCATGTCATCACCGACATCATCTATTACAACGATTGCAGCAATATTAAAAAATAAAGAACATTTAATAAAATTTTAGTATAAGTGTAACATATTGAAACGACCAAATGTTTGAGTTAAAATGCGCGGGTATTAAAATTCCGGAACTATACCTCGCGCGGTTCCTGTTCTTCGTATAAATATATATATAAATTTGCATTGATTTTTATAAATGGAATTCCGGTTTTCAAATTCCCCCCTGTTACCGCCATTCTCTACTTTCACATTTATTATTAATTGCAAACGAACACGAACGTTCTCTTTATATTACGCCGAGTATTATTAAATTCATTACATTTCATTCACTTATTACTTTGATTTACTTTTTATTATTAATTTCATTATACGTTCATTTATTTTTAACGACTTTTACGCTAATTTATTAATTAATTACGACGTTTCACTTTCAAATAGGACTTATGTGAATCATTTGTCAAAATGAGAATATATCCGTGTATGTATATATATACGCAATATGTACTTGAATAATATGAGAATTAATCGTCAGAAAATTTTATAAACAATATAAATTCTTTTGTGCTAAATCAATTTTTCTCTAGGTGGTATACAAATTCGAGAAAATCCACGCCCTCGTAGCCGTTCATTAAAATCTCTCGACCAGTTGATCATGCGAGGCTGGTACAATGAAAAAGTACGATTGATGCAAATATGTCATGCGTTACTTATCTACGGCCACGTATAATTTCTCACTCCCGATTGGTCACGGAGCAGAATGCGGATCTGGAACTTACCTGCAACATAAAAGGAGAAAAGCATCAGTATGGCATTTATGTATAGGCATTAACGTAATATCAGATGTCCCGAAACGCGAATAAACAAAAACAAGCAGCGATTAATCGCTTAAATCTATTTCTGGACTGTGTGTAACGCTGTTTCTTTTTTTGTTTCTTCGTCTGTGTACTACTCTAAATATTTGTCTGCTATATATACCAACCGAGTTTTATCGTCACTCAACGATGCCGGGCTAACTGTTGTCATAACGGTCGCTACTTTACTTCTCTAACGATTTATTTAAAAAATGATGATCGTGTAATATATATAACACGCTGAAGAGGATAAAAATATGCATTTCATAAAAATGACAACAAATTTTCGAAAACTAAAGAATATACCCTAACTTTTTATTCTTAACTTTCTTCATGTATATATATATATATATGTATATATTAAAATCTCTTACTTTCTGGGCCATTGCAAAATCATTTTTGATGTTAATAATGATTTTCGATAATGACAACATAGATTTTGACAATGAAAGATTTTTTAAACCTCAACGTTGATCTGAATTTTAAATGATTCATTGATGATGTTTTCATAATTACTTTTCCTATATATATACCGTCAATATTACTGTCAACATCTATATGTTTTTATTCGTACATTAACGGAAGTATCATTTTCTGTGCAACGATTTATGATTGAATCGGAGTTGACATTAATTTGTATCATTGCCACTTTAGTCGTTACCCATCATTAATAGAATTGCTATTAAGCATCGTTTGTTATCAATCTTAACTTTTAGTAAAAATTTAATTTCGGTATACATTTTATTAAACTTATTCAAGTATTGTTTACGGTTGATGACATCAACTTCGGAGTTGATTATATTCTTTTTTAATCAATATTAATATTCTTCAATCTTAGAAAGAATAAGAAATTCGCACTCAGTGCATTCACCTTTCACTCCAAGAAATTTAGGAAATATGGTGGTGATTGATGAATGGTTAAGAATCTACGATGTTGACTTTAATTTTAAACATCATTTTAAACGTATAAAACTCGTTTTCGAGATTGATGATTAAATTGATGTTAATGATTTATCAATCTCGACATTGACGTCGATGTCACTATACAAAAGTTGACAAGTCAATTTATAATTAAGTTGATTTGTATATTTCATCAATTGTATATATCAATGGTTATAAACTCAAGTTGATTTGTATATTACGAAGTATATATATTTTTTTGCTTCGAATCATGAATATCGATTACATCTATCATTTTTATTTATGAAATTTTACAAAAAATAGCCAAAGTCAACATCAGTTACAATTCCATCATTTTCATCACTGACTCCAACACTATTGAATTAAACATCAACAATAATAATGATCTCACTTACTTTTATTGACTTTGCTGTTTGTCAGCAATTATAACATCAACTCTTTTCTTTGACTGACTTCGATCCTATAGGATAATAGTTATAACTATTATCAATTTCGAGGTTGATTTTGATCATTTTCCCATAAAAGTACGATTACTTTTACGTTTTTTATACGTTTCTTGAACAGTATAATCATGAATTAAGAAATCCTAATTACACCTCCTACGGTAATTAACGGCAAAACAAAAAGTCGTCGCTCCTAGCTTAGATCGTCACCCACGTCTGTAATTTTTCCAGAGGCCGCACGAATAAGAAACGCATGACGCATTAGGTTTTCCGTCGATTTACCATACCATCAATAGAGCCACACCGCCGTGCATTTACATACTCCGAGACAATTTTTCTCGCTTCATCACCAGTGGTAGAAGTGAAAGTGCGCATATATATACACGGGACGAAATTGGCGATTGCCCAATTGCAGTTTCGTCGTCGGGAAATATATAGAGCGAGATTGGCTGTGCCACACCATCAGCAGCTGATGAATCTCTCGATGAAATTGAAAGACGAAAATTCGGGAGGGGACACAGCGCCATTTTCGGGCAACGTGCGCGCCATCGTCATTATACCGAGGTTCTCGTGGCGAGAATCCGCTCAAACTAGATATAATGATAATGATAATGATAATAACCATCTTCCTCGCGGGGATAGGCACCGAGAAGATAGCAAGGTGACTTTCTAATGTTGCATCACGTCGTGACGGGATCGATGCGCCGAGAGAGAAACACCTCCGTGCGCGAAGATGAATCATAATCGGAATTATAATAAACTCGCGTGTGGATGCAGTTTAACGGCGGCGATAAACATCAGTCCTTAATTCTTCCTTATCTTCTTCTCGCGAATGTGCCTAATGAGCGATTGAAATTAAACGTTTAATAAGGTCATTTATAAATATATATAGAAATCACCGTCGAAACGCGATGAGGATATATGGCGATATAAGTGCGTATTCGTGTCTGAGCTTTTTAATGGTGTGACAGGGCGCTGCTCGGGTAAGAACTCATAAAAATGTTTTAAAGGCGAATTCAGTGACGAAAAATATCATTCGAGTTCGTTGTATAAAATAATGAGAGTTCGTATAAGATTTCCGAGAAATTTTTCTTCGACGACATTCATGAGGACTAATTATTTATTTCATAAAATTCACGTGGTCCAAAGTTTGAAAAAAACTTGGATTGAACTCTTCATTTAAAAAAATACGATAAAGTCATGTTAATAATTCAAATTCTGAATTTTTTACTCAAATATGTTCGTTGTTATAATATAAAGAAAGTTCGGGAATTCCACGGTAACAAATTAAGAGAGAAATGATTCATGAATTTCAGATATTTTAATTCATTCTCGCATATATATATCCATAAAAATCCAAAACGTTAACGAGAAGAATTACACGACTTATTCGCAATTAAAACGAAATTTGTCGATGTAAATAAATATACGGTTTAAAAAATGTCCAATCTACATATAAAACATTATGTAAATACCTAGGGAGATGATATACTTTAGATAATTTATAAAAAAACTCCTTGTCTTTCAAAATTGTATCACACGATTTTTCCGTCAAAAATAATTATATCGCAATTATAAACGCGCATCCTGCATGCGGTTGACGTGTAACTGAACGGAGTATAACACGCTATTAAAATCATATTATAATTATTTCGTTTATATAACGGGTGATGATGAAGATAGGCTTTCACAGATAACGCACACTCGTTTTCGTTACATGTTTCTATATAATATAATACACAACTTTATGGGAATAAATAAGAAACGCATGAAAAAATTTGAATTTCGATAGTATTTTCGTGTTGACGATAATAAAATTGTGTACTAGCCAGTTTGTGGACAATATCTTATTGAAATCTGTCCAGTTTCTTAATGGAAATGTAACGATTGTATGGATATTTTTTAGATAACTTTTGACAACTATTCCTAATATTTAAAACTAATAGGCTAATCATATTGTTTGTCCAATTTTTAACCCAGAATTTGGCTAATATGTTCATTTTAACTGGACAGTATATGTACGTAACATTTACCCACTTATTTTATGTGCATATATTTAAATAATTTTATTGTATAGTAATTAGACCGGATATTTTTAAACATATTTTGAATAATTTTACTAAACAGTTATTAAGCAAGATTTTTAGCCAAAACTGTGGACAGTTTAAATACATTAATTTTGTGCAATATTTAGATAGTTTTGTAACAAAAAACTAGTTTGCTTATTACTTGTGTCTAGTTATTGTCCATAGTTTGTGGGCATTTTTGCTGTACACGCAGTTTTAAACCACTTAACTTAGCCAGAAAATGGACTGTATCCAATAAAACGGGACAGAATTTCTACCAGGGTATGTACGACAATGAATTGAAAAAGTTATCGTTTTAGTTATCGCAATGTCAACAAAATTTACGTTAATATTACTATATAGTCTTTGACGATCTAAACGTGAATGTTGATACGAATAGTCATCAACGTCTTTGACATCCCCAGTTTCTCAAGATATTAATCGTGAACATTGATGTTGATTCACGTGTAAAAAAAAAAATTAGTAACAAACAAATCGGTACTGTCTTCAACCATGTCGACGTGTTCAGTCTTCCACGACAGGAATGTTGAATTCGATATATATAGTCGTCGGCGACCTCGAGATGATCATCGATTAGACATCGGCCAAACGTTGATATCCACCAATATCTCCTCGTATATATACGGCTATTCTTTCATAATAATTCTACTATTCAGTTCGAAAATTTCTATCTGAAACACGTTTAAGCATCGTTTTGGACAACATCGGCATTATCAATTGCCTCGATCGTTCAGCAAATTGCGCAACTATTGTTTACGCGGCGCGAATCGCTCGATTGCGTGATTTTCGCGTGCGGATCGATTAAGTTTCCTCGGGCGTCCAATCCCCGCGTCCGCGAATGAAAGTTTATACGTGTTCAAGTTCAGAATACGAGCGGATGAGCGGCCACCGATCGCTAAATAACACACAAGTGTGAGACTGAATTATGCGCCAATCGCTCTCGATCCCTACTCCCGAATACCGCCGCGCGCTATTCAGCATACCAAGGCACGCCCTGCTGTATACACCTGAATCGAGAATATGCAACGTTCTCTCCTCACGGGCGAATGCACTATATATACAATATATACGCGGGCTCCGAGGAGCGTACTGTGAAACTCGAAAAAAAAACGCCGATATTTTCTCATGTAACAAATGTGGGACGAGATAATGCACTTGCGACGCGGCGGGGCTTGAGGAAAAGTTCGCCGGCGTTCCACGAGCACCGGGAATCTTTAGACGCGATATTACATTGAATTATCGGATTAAGATCGTTTATATACTCGGATTGAATCGTTTTGAAATTGTGACACTATGTATATATGCTCGTATAATGCAAACTTTTGTAAGGTTGGGTTCTCGGATTCCAAGGAATAAAATTGCGAAATATTGGCATATTAAACATTATTCTTTTCGGCGTCGGGAAAATTTTGCTGGGAAATAATCAGCGCGTTTGGAAAAGTATCGTCGTATCACATGACGGCGCAACAACTAAACGATGAAACTCGAAGACATTTTATGCGCACATTCATTGGCCGAATGAGATTCGCTTGGATTGAGATTATCGATTATTCGAAATAACGCAATCCGAAATCTTGAATCAATACAATATGTTTAATTTATTTGTTTATTTATTTTTTTATGGATTTAAAAAATTGTGCAATGAACATCAATATATATTGTTTTGAAATTTATATATGAGCAGCAAAATCATATTAAATATTACAACAATAATAAATAATAAATGCTATTAATATTATTGGACATTATATATTTTATTATATAATAAATATATATATTTATATATATATATATATATATATATATAAATAAATATATTTATATATATAAAAATTAGTATACGTAGGACACAAATAAATTAATTATTGGAACCGTATTTGGCCGTTGTACGTCTTTTTTATTGTTTAAAAAATATAATCCCGGCTCAATTCCAGATTACATATTTTTATACTTTCTTAAATCCGTGCCATTCTAAACCTTCCTTCAATCGCATTTTCTGTAATACCAATTCGATACCAATTTGATACCGCAATTCGACCGAATGAATTCCATTCTTTTATTCAGTATCCCTAGTAGAATTTTGAGCGTGACACTTTGGGCCCCAGCCGGAACCCTTACTTTAATAGGGATCCCGGCCAGGACCCGATGTGTCACGCTCAAAGGACCCGATGTGTCACGCTCAAAATTCTACTCGGGATGTTTCTAAATATTTTATTCTAGGATTTCAATCGTAACGAATGTGTAGTTAATATAAAACTCACAAATTCGATTGGATTAAACGAATTCTATTCCAATAGTATTGATTAGCTCAGAAAAATTTGATGGATGTTCAATGAGGACATTTTTTTATTTTTGTCGTAACTTCCGGAAAAAAAATGAATTTTTAATTTTGTTATTGAAAATTGTTTAAAGAAATAATTTTATAATTTCTTTCTTAAATTAAAATATTTTTTTTGAAACGATTTTTCTTAATAACATTTTTAATGCCGTTATATTATACGAGAACGAATAATACAAAATGATTAAAAAATTAATTCAAAATATTTTTTTTTTATATTATTATATTACGGCCCTTTCTGCCCTTCAATGCGGCTAATTGGTCCCACCCCCAAAATATTCTATTTTGAAAAAATAATTAAAGAAAATACAATAACATTTAATGAAATCAAACAAAGAAACAAAAAAGAACAAAAGAAATTAATGAAATATTAAATGATCGAATAAACATATAAGAAATGTAAATAGAATAAAACGAAACAAAATCGATTCCAAACAAGTATACCACGTATAAAAAAAAGGACGGAATGCATTATACTCTGAATGTAAGACGTAACCATTTTCAGTCTTTCTCTTCGCGATGCTGACAGCGTCGCGACGAATGACACGAATAACGAATCTTGCGCTTTTTGCTTATATTAAATGTCCGTATTCTTAAGTAAGTGAGACATCGCTTACGCAAATTTTATTTGACATTCAAATTACACTTTATCGTAATTGAAACATATAAGTTTCTCTCATTGATGAATCATGAATCATTGACAATAACTATACTTTTTACTTGATACGAATAGTCATCAACTTCTTTGACGGGCCCTTTAAAACCAATACGATTTTGCATATATATATATATATGTATATATATCGTGATGACAGTACCAAGATTTCCAAGGCAAGCCCAAAGATAATATCAAGACCAAGTACAAGACCAAGACCAATTCCAAGACCGATACTGTATCTTTGAATTTTTGTCAATAAAATTTTGATAATAAAAAAGAAAATCGATCATGTTTTATCTGTAAACTCCATCTCTATATCTATAAAGTGGTGGGGAGTATTAATTTCATCTTACAACACGTAATAAATCTTCATATTACAAATTTAAATTTCGAGCAGTGGTAAATAGTTGTGGTAAATACTTGATTTAATGCATCTATTTGTAATTACAATTTCTGAAATTCCTCTGTTATAAAAATTACTTTCCGTATACCTATATAGGACTTGCATACTTTCTTAATTAAAATCACGACTGTATTCGATTCTATGCTTGATTATGACCATATTAGCCCTTGTACATTGCATTTATATTCATTAATTACAAGTTACTTCAAAACATTTGTTGTTTTCTCCATTTTATTTGCTTTATCTTTATCTTTTGCAATTATCTAATTTGAGTTATTTTATACAGTTTTTTTTAAATCTTATAATGATTGATAAAGTCTGTTATTATAATATACCCGGTATTTTTTTTAAAACAGAATTTTGAAACTAAAAATGGCGAACCCAATATATGCTACGCTATATCGAATGCCGCTAAATTCATCGACTATAAAAATTGATCGAGAAATACAGGATAAAAATCAGCGACTTAAATTTTGTTGTAATAGTGATTGTCGCTCATCAATTACGAGCGTCAAAAACATTTTTTTGTTTTTTAACAACGATCGACCGACATGTCACGGCATCGTGCACCACCACGACGCGTGTATATATCTATAGACATACATATAGGCGTCCTCGACGGGTGATGCGTGCTTATGCATTCCGGACGACCCCGAAGACGATGTCATCGTCTTGGTGAAGGAAGTGCGAATAGAGGACAATGTATTTAACCGACTTGCTCGAAATAGGCGGCGAGACACGGCGCGAGCGTTACGCGTGCAAAACACTCTTTGTAGTATATATACGGTGCCTTCGCGTATACACACATATATATGTATTCACGTATGAGACGAGGACGTACGTACTTATATATACGTCTACTTATGGGGGCTATACGTGTGTGACTTAACTGTAATCGCGTCGAGAGATCGTGTATATATGCGAGCGCGGGACGTTCGATTAAAACGCGGAATGACATAATTGGCAAGAACGCGCCGCGCGAAATCGGGACGTGAAAAGGAACGAGAGCCCGCGATAACGGGGATGCGAGCCACACGGAGAGTTCGAGGTCGATAATGAGATCGAACTGATTTGATAATGCGCCGTCATTACGGCATCGTTCCAATCTATTACCTACAATCGAGCTACGTAAACACCGCCCGATTAAACTCTTTTCCGAATGAGATTCCGGTGCATGCGCCGCGCGTGGCTGTACTTCTATATAATGACTTTTCAATTACAATATATACATACGTATGTACGCGCGCGATTGCGAAAATCATCGTTTGTTATATATATGCGGCGGATTTCGCAAGTGATTGATACTGATGTTGAATTTTCTAGACGATAAGAAGCTTAAAAAGTCAGATGCCTGACTATACTTTTTTTTTTTAATTGTTGCGCTATATATATTTTTCGAATTCTCTACACGTCTAATCACTCATGGCATCATTAATTTATCGTTATACATACATATATATATATGTTATGTGCGTGTGTGTGTGTATACTATTTTTATTACATATATTTTTTTTTATGATTAAATGCGCCATTATTTTATGAATGTAATTAACGGAATGTATAGAATAGCAATAAATACTCTTTAAATTTTTTGGAGTGAAATTTCACTCCACAAGGAGTGATAATTGAGCTACTCTTGTAAAGGAGTGAATTTTTAATTTTGAAGAATGACATTTTACTCTGCTTGGAGTGTAAATTCTTCGTCTCACTCCAAAAAGTGTAGAATGTCACTCTAGGCGAGTGAAAATTCACTCCAAGAAATTTAGAGAGTAGACGATACATTTTTTAGACTCAAAATTCACTATTAACGACTGAAAATTGAGGAACCTCTTTAAAGGAGTATATTTTCACTTTCTGGAGTGATATTTCACTCTACTTGGGAGACGTCGAAGAATTAATGTTTATTACACGTCAATTGAAACTCATTGGATTTGACATTTTGAATGTGGAGCGATTAATAAACGAAAAAACAATAATTGATTTATTAACGGATAAAAGAGGAAAAAAAACTAAGATCGCATTTAAACGACGAACAAATAGAGTAAACGAAAAAACGAACACGCGAAAAAAGATGAACGAAAGTAACGAGTGAATCAAATCAAATGAAGGAATGCGTTAAAACTCGTAGAAAATAGTCTGAACGAAAATTGAAACGACTCAAAAAGAAGAAAATAAATGATGATCGAAATGGGATGAAAAAACTAAAAGATCGAAAGAGATAGGTTGATCAATGACAAAAGTGGAACAAGTTTGTCCACTGATTTTGCATATTTATACGAAACGAATAAAAAACTACAAAATGATTAAAACGTACAGTAAATAAGGAAAACGAACAAATAAAGAATGAATGGAATAATTGAAAGAACCGACAGAAAATAACAAATGAAATATAAATGAAACCAATGAAAAGAACGTGTGAAAAGAATAATAAGAAAACAACAGACGCATGTATCAATACCGACGAAAATCCAAAGTATTGAATAATGGAAACGTATTCACACGAAAAATGACGTAACTTTGGGTCCCTTTGTGAAAAATCATTGTCAGTGCGACGTATAACTAAACATGGAACGTACCTGTAGCTATGAATATTAATTAATATACAAAATAAAATGGATGAATTGACTAATCGATATAAATCCAATGACTGAATTAAATGAAAGTAGTAACAAAAATCAGCAAAAAACTAAATGAAATAGAAACAAACAAATTAAACAAACTGAACGACGGGAACGGGGTATAAAGATTGACTTAAATATAAGATAAATGAAACAATATCAATATAGGCTGGAACGAAAAAGAAAATTGACATTTAATTGAATATGAATGTATCATTTGGATCGATGGTCCTTTTACCAGAATTGAGAAACAAAAATTCTAATATAAGTATACCCAAAACAGATGAAACGAAAACAGTCACTGTAACAAAAATAACGATCAAAAGAATAAAATACTGAAAAAATAAAAAAACCACGAAAGCAAATGAATATGATACAAGGATAAATCTCAAGTTATCCTTATACCCTGGTAGAAATGAAAACATTTCTTAGCCAATTCTTAGACAGTTCAGATATTTACCATGTTAAAGGCATAGGAGAAATGGATAGTGTAAGAAGATAGTGTAAGAAAAAAATGGACAGATTTCTACTAGGGTAGGAGTTCAACGAAAATAATTCAAACAAACAAAAAATATTTATATATATGTGCCTTTTACTTGTGTATTTTTTTCCTGACGTGGTTAAAATAATTTTTTTTTTGTTTTGCATACGTTTCAAGAATAAAGTAACTAAAATCGAATTAAATTAAAAAGTTTTGTTAGACCTTACTGATTCAAACTTCAGCATCGTATGTAAGGGGACCAATCGATTGAAACTAAAAAATGTATGCAACAAAAGGAACAAAAAGGATGAAACGATTAATGAAAGTAAGATACACGCGAAACGAAAGATTGCGTTAAAACTGAAAATTGTATTCTACTCCCAGCAAACAGTCACAGAAGTTATGTCACAGTTATGTAATAGTTACATTAAAATGTCGCCTCAAAATTGTCACAGTTACATAACAGTGATTGTGACGTAATAGTTACATAGTGACGTAATAGTTACATAGCAATTGTGACATAACTTCTGTGATTGTTTGCTGGGCTGTTATAGAATTATATTCTAATCTCATTTCGGTAAAAAAATCGATCCAATAAATATAAAAAGTAAAACAAATTGAAACAAGTTCCAATATGATGATTTGATAAAATAACACAAATATAGGGAGAAAGATTGTGTAGATGGAACTAATAAATGAAAATTTAATAAAATCAGTTCGATAAATTCAAAAAGAAAATCTAACGAAATGAATAATAATCACGAAGAGACGCCACCGAATGAGTGAGTTGACAGAAGTGCTATTACTTTATCATCGTTATCCTACAATTATAATGCAGTTAATTATAAAGTAACGTGTAACGCATCGCTCGATGAAAAAAAAAACGAATATTTTCTTTTAAAACGCGTAATTTAAAAGTAAATTAAAAAAACGGAAAAAAATAAAATCAATATCCTCGCGGGAATGCTGGAAAGTAGGTTTGCCCTCTTTTTTAACCAATAAGAAGTGTTGGGACGAATAAATGACGGTGATTGTAAAATACTGTACCGTTCTTGAAGAAAGCCCCAAACGTTAAGTAAATAAAACGTGTACCTCTGTTTTTAGACCTTACCAGAAATCTGATCGAGAGAAGTAGATCGATACGATCGAAGCAGAAAGTCTCTCTCCAAAAAATGTTTGTTCCTTTGTTCGCCTTTTACATCTCATGTCAATATTGCAATAAGAAATATTAATTATCATTTTTATCATTAATCACACAATTTCGACTTGACTTGATGGTAATAATAATGATATTTTTTATTACACTCATTATCAAGAAGCTCCTCGGATGCCTTTTCATTGTTTTTTATTTTTACAATTAAGTTAAATTTTTAAATTACTTTTATTGCAGTCGCTGCAGCTGGAAAATCGCTCGTACTATACTGACTCGCGTACAAAGAAAACGCGTTGAGGTTGAAAAACCACAGTTAGCCGTAATAAGTCTTTCCTCTGATGTAAAAATGACAATTTAAACTTATAGCAATGCAACTTGCGAGAACGTTACCGCAACTTTTGATGGAACCAATCATTACCACAAATTTAACTAAAATTGTGGTAGCATTAACACCGACGAGTAATGACATTGTAAACGGTTTTTGATGCTTTGGTGAATTTCTGGCATTATACTAATAATTAAAAAATTAATTTATTATAAAATATAAAAATTTTAAAACTTCATATATTTAAGAAGTATTTCCTGTTCCTGCAGTCGTGCAGTGAAATTTTAACAAGTTCTACGAGTATAGACCGAATAGAAATCGCGACCATCGATCCACCGATGAATCATAGATCGCTGAGCTCATCACCACTGTTTTCACCGATTCGATTGCGAACATGTCTTACAAGTCGAAATAAGTGAAATGAAACAGGTTGAATCATACGGAAAGATTACTTGTGACTCAAGAGAATAAAGAAAATCGGACCGCGGATAATCCAATGGAAAGGATACACGAGACGAAAGAAAAGTTGTAAAGTCACTTGTGGTAGCAAAGAAACGAAACAAAGTATAACGAATAAAAATCGTACAATGAATACAAGGAACAAGGGATGATTGCTTAATGGGACGAGGAAGGGAGGCAAAATTATACGAATGCAGAGGAATTGGCAAACATCCACTGAAAGAATTTTAGTGGAGATTCTGGTGCAAATTCTGGACCAAATGATTTTCAGGGGTGACCAAAGTCCAATACTGACATATCCTATGTATGTATATACAAGTCATGTATAATGGGTGTATTATTACAGAAATTCAGGAAATCGTATGTTCTGTCATATGCATATATGTATTAGCTGTAAGAGGCACATTGACGACTCTATTGTTACCCTGAAATTCCTAGTGTCGACTTTCGGAAAATCCTGAATTTCTCGTCGGTAGCCATTTTTTGCCCAATAGGCCGCCAAAACTCTCTGTTAGAAACTCGTCCATCAGCGTCACCGCAGAAAGGAGCAGTGTAACGAATTTCTTCTCTCAATTTGGCTACCGTCACTTTCTTTCTTTCTTTCTTTCTGGTAGCGGAGCTTTTTTTTTTGTAACCACGGAGGTCGTCGTTTCGTTCATCGCGCATGAGCTGCCACACCGGCTTTGAACGTTCGGTGGACATAACTCCGTTTCGATTCCGCATTCCCGCGAGATTACACATTATACACGTCTCTCTCTCTCTCTCGATTTGTGCGGCCTTTCGCGACGGACGAGCCCAGTTTTCTCGACTTTTCATAGTTTTCCCCGGCAATCATCGCGTCACGTTGCCCGCATGTACGTGACGACGAGTCTTTTGTGTGACTCGAAGACAACGAGGAATGCGAAACGTCGCCATTTGCCGCCCGTATGAATCCTCCTCATATAGTCGCGAGCTGTTTTGCGCTTTTATATGGCTGATATGCGGCCATTTTTCCACCCGCGGACTCCAGCCGTAATTGCCGGCTATTTTTCCAGGGTATTTGCGATATAAGAGCTTCCGCCTTATGAATGTGACTTCGATAGTAATTCTATTCGATAATCCGGCAGCGGCTGTCTTTCGTTGATGCAATAATGCAACAATAAGCGTATATAAAAAATGATGTCAACGTCCTACGAGCATTTCTGTCCCCGCGCCAAACGACGATATTTTATGCCAGTAGATTGTATAACGATTGTTTTATCGTTAAAACTACGATCGAACTGTGAATACGGAAGGAGGGTAAGACTATAAGATGAACACATACTCCATGATAATATTTGGCATAAAAAACCGAATTGAAAAGTATATATATATATATATATATCATATATCGTTTGAAGTTAGAAAAATTGAAAATGGCAGCTATGTAATTTCGTTGAAAAGTATTGTTCTACTGCTGTGTTGATACACCGTGCAACTTGTTTATTTTCTGAACAGAGTTCATTTATTTATTTATAATAAACAAGTTGTATACGGTGTCAACGCAGCAGAACATATTGTGCACTGAAAAAAAATTTGTTATTTTCAAGTAAATATATTTACTTGGATTAAGAACATGTTTCCTTCTTTTTAGTAAATCTTACTTAATTCAAGAAAATCTTTTCTTAATTCAAGTAAATATTTACTTGAAAATAACAAATTTTTTTTTGAGTGTGCAATATACTTTCCAACGAAATTACACCTGCCATTTTCAATTTTTCTAACTTCAAAAGTTTTTTTAGCAAGTTTACGCGTATATACCAATTTACTTTGTACCTCTCAGAAACATATATATATATATAAGTAACACAAATATAAGGTGAACAAATATTAAAAATATTTCAGTATAAAACGAACGATTTTATTTTCATATACATTACCGCAAATAATACAAAAGTTAAAAATTCTGCGGATTTGCCTGTATAAAAATATTGTTAGAGCAACCATACTATATAGTTGACAGAACCATTCTCCTGATTAACACGACCATTTCTATGGTTGATACAACCGTATAGCATATAGTTGATCCGAGAATACTATTTTTTTCGGTATATATATATAATCGTATATGAAATTATCACATTTACATTTTACTCTGTATACATTTATTTATTTATTTACTAATTGACTATTATTTAATAATTTCTGTATAAAAATACATTTAAAAAAATATATTTTAACGTTTTTTAAAACTTTATATGATTTCATTTCAAATTCTTTCATATATATATATATAATTATATTAGATTTTTTTCGACATTTTATTTCTTCAGAAACACCTTAATAATTTTCTGTTTTTTCACAATATCAAAACTGCTTAATCGTCGCTACATATATATATATATATATATATAGCAGTTTTGATATATATATATATATATATATATAACATTATGATTTTTTTATTGTTTCTGCATTAAAAATTTGCATATCCTTATTAAAAGTCCGATTTACAATTCGTAATGCTTTTAAAGTCGTCTTATAACAACGTACGCTTATTATTCCGAAATGCGCAAAATATGCAAATCACGTTATTACGCTAAACCGATTACAACGGCACGTATGAAACAAAAAAAAAAAAAAAAAAAAACACAAAAAAGTGTAACACCTCTCGCGGAACGAATAAAATTCGAAAATATTCCCGCAAAGTACAGTAAATTTACCCGTATTTCAGCGTCATTCCGAAATATAATTCAGCAATAATCGTATATTTCTGCTTCGTGGTACACACCGCGCGACGAGCAATTTCGAGTATTACTTAAATCGTCTTCAAAATGCGCGCCACGTAAAACCAACCAACCCAGCCATTCTGCAAAAACAAATTCACCATTCTGTCGGTGCGCGGGACAATTTAGTAACCGTAAAACTTTAAAAGGATCATTTTGCACGAGAAAATATATTACTTTTTATCGCTTTGGAATTCTTGCGCACAACTGTACCGGACAGACTTGTCGAAATATTTATAAACAACCAATGAAGTATATAATATTGAGTTTAATATATGTGTATTTAACTTATGGAATATTCTCATTTCGTAAATTGAAATACAAAAAGTACAGTTTACATATTTTTTATAACTATCATAGTCATGATTGTTTCTATTGAAAAACAAACCATTTTAAAACATCAAACATCACAGTACTTAAAAGGTTTGTAACCGTGATTTCTACAAATAACTGAATTTATTTCAGTTATCATAAAATTATACAGAATGTAATCATTCGAAATATCCCAGTAAAAGATAAATAAAACCAGTTTTTGGCTGGTACAAGACCTGGTTCGCTTATTTTCCTTTTAAAAATAGAAACTGGACAGCATGACAAAAAAAAAAAAACAACAAAAAACTGTACGACATTTTAATGTGGATTAACTTTCAAAATTATAATTATAGTAAACTGTCAAAGATTGCAGGCCAAAAAAGAAATTTTTCAAATTGATTTTTTCGAATTTTATATACATTTCAAAAATATATATTCTTGACTTTACTAAGACAATAAAAAAAAAAAAAAAAAACAAGAACATTTATGTCATCTTCAAGCAGTCTACAAGATGTCTTGAAGATATTTAAAAATCATCTTTAAGAAGTCTACAAGATATCTTGAAGATGTCTTAAAAAAATTTTCAATAGATCGAAAACTGTTAGACATCTAGAAGATATCTAATAGATATCTTTTTAGACGTGTTTAAGATACCTTGCAAGACATGAAAGACATCTTCTAGACATATTTTAGATACCTTTTTGCTTATTGGGAATTGATCTGATAAATTCTCCTTTCGAAAAACAATTAAAACAATAAACATTAACAATAAAGAATTATATATTTTTTTTTAATTATCTTGAAAAAGGCCAAGAATAATAAATAAGCATTTTGAAATTCCAAAATGACGTTGAAAACTTTGAAACAAAATTGAATAATCACGATTTTCATTAAAAAAAGGTAAAAAAAAACAATATTTCATTTCAGCAATAATACTGCAACTTAATCGTAAACTGTACATTCAAAAAAAAAAAGGAAAAACTGTTGATTCTCTTAAAAATGTATAAAAAAATGTCGATTCGAAATTTTAATTATGTACTACAAAAAAAAAAAAAAAAAAAATAACAATGAATCATTATTATCTATTATTACGTACACCAGACGATTAAAAGAGACATCGCAATCAAAAATCAAAAACACACCAATACTCAATAAAAAACGATCAATCAACAAAAGTAGATTAATGAAATGGGCGAAAAAGATTCACCATTATTAATAAAATGCATTCGTTCCTATAAAGTAATATTGAACAGATCACTGAACAGCGTGAGTAACAAAAGAAGATTAAGGCTTTCATTTAAAATTTTCCTTTGTATATAGCGAATCAAAGTGTGAATTTACGCAGCGCGGTAATTTTGCGTATTGCGTGGAAAGTAATTCACCAATCATCCACTTTAACAACTGACCCGCTTTCGAATAAACAATTAACTATGTATACAGCTTATAATTTATTCAAAATAGTCTCGCCTTCCGTCGAACGCAATATTACGCATTTCTCACCGCGCGTATTTCTAATCGTGCAATTCAGTAATCAGAGAAATTCTGCGGTGTCTTGCTTTAAAATAATATAAGAAACTAAGCTAAGTGATCGCTTCATGCGTTGATGACTCTTTTACGAAAATAATGACCATTTTCCTACGAAAATTGAAATTACGTTTATTAATTCTTGATTAACAATAATTATTGTTTATTAATGATCGCCGTGCGCGGGAGTAGAAGTTCACATTCATTCCCGAAAGAGCACGACTTCGATCTACTTTTTCATTTGCCTGGAAATGAGCAAAAACAAACTGTAAATAAGTTGTACTCGATCCCTAGCAGAAATTAATCGTGGCGCTGTATCGGTTCTGTCTATAGATTTCCAAGAATAATTACTATGGTTCTAGACTGGAAAACTATGTAGCCCCAATATCCGCAGGTAGACGCTTAATGTATATGGGGCCATGATAACAATCTATGTCCATGATCTAAACAGA
>JAPYZR010003279.1:0-14574 GCA_030522945.1 Trichopria nigra
GCACCAAAAATAATTTATTTCGGATAATTCTCGTTTAATTTTGAACCAATTTCAGCGATATTTTTTTGAAGATTATATATGTTATGTAGAATCACCCTTTCAAAGCCCGAATTTTGAAAAAATGCTTCAACCCTTGTTTATGTATACTTTATGTATACATAATTTGTTTTGAGGTTAGGTCGGTAACTGCTCTACTTTAGAAAATATAAAATTAATTTTTTAATACTTCTTATTAAACCTTCTACAAGACGTCAACTTATGTCAATTATAAAGAATGACAGAATTCTCACTATTATGTTTAAAATCCGTTAATTGGGATCGCTAATAGAGAATTGAAATTGCGACAAAGCGAGTTCCGTATTCGTTTATACGTTTTAATTTTTCGTCCGTTACACGTTAATAATAAAAAAAAAAGTTCCGGAATATAAGATACACGGAAAGGTTTTTTTTTTTGTTTTTTATCAAGGGTCAATGACCCGCAGACAGGACCAACAGAAAGCAGACAGTATATAATTCGATTGTGCAGTGATTTGCAATGCTAAAAAAGGAGAGAGAAGAACACTTGTACATACTTCAGTCCTCGAGTCCCATTAGACGAGACACCCCGGCAGATGTTAGTCATTGATACCCCGTGCTGAGAGATGCCATTCTTTTACGTCATTGCCCTCGATAAAGAGGTCGAAACATCAAGTTCACGAGTTCAAGCAAGTTCACAGGCATAAATTTCGATCGTGAAACTCACAAAAGGTACCAACTTGTTAACACGTTGCGTGCTCCTTTGACATAGAGGAATTGAACTCCCCTATTATAACTCGTGTCCATCGGGTTTTATTGAAATTTGTCATTTGAATTACGCGGGACTATTGATGCAATTGATTCTCATTTTCATGAAGGTCGATCATAATAATCATGTCTTGATGATTCTGATTCTTTTTCATTGAATAAAGGTTAATTTTTCTTTTGTGAAATGACAGATTCATTATTTTTATACTATAGATGATGGTGATGAAGTCGAATAATTCATAGAAATGTATTAAATGTTAGTAATTTTCTAGAATTCATTTGATTTTATAACCATCATATACAATTTATCAGAACTACTTCGACCTTCTTAACGTAGGTTGGCTACACTCAATAATAAAATTGTACTTCTTTCAATTTATTAAGGTAAACAATAAACAAATAGTCAAAATACTCGAAAATGTATGACGAATAAGACAGCCATTGATATCTTTAATTTGACCCATTATTAGATGTCGAGATATTTACGATTTTCAATAAAATAATAATAAAAACGGTAGTGAGGACGGTAGTGGGGCCATGGCCCAAAACCCCCAAAACCCTATCCATGCAAAATGTTAAATGACCTTTCATTTCCAAAACCCGCTTTGTTTATACTCGAGCCTTCTCCAATAAACATGTATGAAAATAAAGAAACAAGTCGACGCGAATAACCTGATCTGTATTTCGATTATTAATTTTTAAGTACTTAGGAACTTTGAAAACAGTTCATTTACACTTCGAGTACCACTGTATGTTTTGTATCAGTGTCGAGTACCGATCTGACTGATTTGCAACAAAATAATCAAGTAATGCGAAACTATAAACATGTAAGATTATTTAAAGACCGACCATAATAATGTATTAATACTCTCCCTCAGTTCAAAAATATATGTGTGTGTGTGACGTGTGTATAAAGTTTGTTTATTGTGCATGGTTTAATGATCAAATTTAATATTGCCGTACAACCTACGGTGTAGGAATTATATAACATACTATATAAAAAGCATATTAATCCACATGGAAATAAAAATTAATACGTTTATTAACGTTTGGCACTTTGAGCGGGCCTTTTTGGCCTTTTTGTTGTTTCTTCATTTTTGCAATAACATACGGAAGTATACTAGCTTTCTTCTATTCAAATAAATTTAATTTTAATACAATTGACTAATAAAAAATGAGAAATGATGTAAACCTGCAAACTATTGTAGTACAGGGCAAAGGGCCATTAATGAAATATGGTAGTGATTATACGTATATATAGGGTCAAAAACTGGTACATTTATTATATATTTATTATATGTTTATGAATTGTGCGTTTTATACGTTTCACGCTCAGATAAGTGAACTGATTTCGATGAATTTTGATTTTGACGTACATTCTTAAAAAACTCATAAAAATGACATGGAATAGATTTGCGGACTTGAAGATATAACTAATTTCTGTTAAATTTTATTATTTTAGGTTAGGAATTGATATTATCGACCGAACCGCTATAGATTCCCCTTATAACACACAGAGAAAGAAGATCTTCATTGAAATATGGTATATAACAATTTTTTTTCATGACAACAACGAGAATGATTTTACAACAAAATTTACGTAAATTGCCTTAAGTGATAGGACGCATCAGTAATTAATAAATGTCGACATCTCTTTGTCACCACCAATTCCACCAAAAATATAATTATACTGGAAACTTTGATGAAAATCTGAGACAAAATATATAACATTACCTCTCAAATTTCTGCATACTGAAAAATATTCTCTTTAGAAAGGATAATACTAATAATTTACAATAAATAGACAAAAACAATTAATTTAGCGCAAATAAGTATTTTTTGATGAAATGAAAAAATCGTTCCTGACGTAGGGTTCCCTCTTGTAAGTATACACCATATCATCAAAAAAGTAAACAAGAGGGAGATTCACGCAACCATCAGACCTATGTCATGCCTTTGAAAGTATCCGTCCATTCTTTTGTAAGAAAATAAGTCGATTTTCGAACGCAGTTAAAAAATTGTACTTTTTGATTTTCGTCCTCCTTTAATCTCAATATAAGTACATCATTGGATGCAAGCGAAGAAGAAACGCATATAGCGAGAGCGCAGTTTGTCGGGTCGGAACTCGGGAGGTATACGAGGGGAGGATCTTTTAGGAAATTACCAGACGATCTACTAGGACCACTCTATCATTAAATTGCCGATTCCCGACGAAAGTTTCTCGAAGAGGCAATTTTTCGTGCAGGACCCTCTCAATCTTCGTGAATTTTTACCTACGGACGGACCACTCGCGATTAGTTAGGGGTCGGAAGATACAAGATGGAATAAAGAGAAAAAGGATTTTTCGAGCAAAACAAATTTACGGATTTGGAATTATCCTGTACATATATATTATTGGAAAGAAATTAAAAAATTAACAAAAACTTATTTATTTTAGTTATTATAGACGTATTTTCATTTACACATTGTAAGCAGCGCCATCTGTATACGTCAAAATAGATTTTGACTTGAAAGTATATCTAGTTTATGTTTAATTTGAATTTTTTATTTCAATTTTTTAGGTTATGAATTGACATTATCGACCGAGTCACTATATAGCTTCCGTTTAAGAGGAAGCGGAAGCGTCTCGGTCGATAACGTTAATTCCTAACCTAAAATATTCAAATTAAACGGAAACTAAATACATTTTCAGGTCCAAAATCAATCAACATAAAAATGCGAATTGTAAATGGGTGATTTCAATTTTATTCATGCGAAGTTTCGTAAAAATAAAAATGAAAAAATTTTATTCTTTCCAATTCTGAATCGATTTCCCTGAAAATTGACGTACATTCGCATAAAAAGAAAACCATAAAAGCGGCCTTAAATCGATTTGGACTTGAAAATGGATCTAGTTTCCGTTTAATTTGAATATTTTAGGTTAGGAATTGACGTTATCGACTGAGCCGCTTTAGATTTCTATGAAGGATCTTCTAAAGCTCTCGGTCGGTATGGTAGTTATCAACATTAAACACGCTAGAATTTAAAAGCTTTTCTTTGGTAGTGGTGCAGAATTGAAATCATTCAAGGGGTTCAAGAGTAGAACAGTTACCGACCTAACCTAAAAATTAAAGAAAAAAAAACAAGTTAAAAATTATTGAAATGTTTTTTCAAAATTTAGTCTCTTGTACTGTAATTATATACAAATATATACAATCCCTTAAACAAGCACTATAGTGAAGTGTGACGAAAATTGAATGAGAAATTTAGGAAGTGAAAATAAGTAATTTTTTTTTTTTTTTTTTTACCGATCGAGCAAAACTAGGTTGGTAACTGTTGCCCTTTACAACCCTCACGGTCCAATTTAACAAAAAATGAAAACTTATATTCTGAAAAATAAATGAATACTGACATTTTTAGCACTGGACGAAGCCGCGAACAAAGTGGCAGTTATGGGATTGGAAAGATTTAAATTCTAATAAAAGTTCATCATTTTAATCTTAAAAATTTAGTGTTTCAGTGAGGTCAAACTGATTGCAAAAATTATTTCTTAAAAAATTTTAAGTGAATGTTACGTAATATATGTCGAACAATCATTGATAAAATCAACTTCAATTTACCATATATACTCGTGTATCATTAGTGAAGAAATTTCGGGTTTATTTCCATTGACATGACAGATTTTATCGCCCGAGTAATCATCATCATATTACAAAATTTGTGACTAAAGACTCCCATTTATATATTGAAAAAAAAAGAATGAATGTCACGAGAATGTAAAAGAAAGCAAACCCGAGAATAAGGCCCATCAGAGAAGGACCCTCCAATATAGTTTGGGCCTCGATCTGACGTCAAGATGGGCAATGCTTCGAAATCGTCCCTCGTAAATTTCGTCTCGTTGCCCGATTTAAAAAGCGTCGTATTAATTAACGGCACATTCTACAGACGCACAACAATCGCTGTTCGTACTTAAGACGCTTAAGACCCTATTGTTCCGAATGGGCAGGATCGATGAGTTTTAGGGTATATACGCATATATGCATGCCACGGATGTGCTGCTGCTGGATGCGTGCAAGCCGAGATTCTCTTAAAACCGGGCAGTCGCGATTAATTTCCGCGTGGTTCGCTCGCGCGCAGGTGCAACTGAATGGGCGCATCAATCATCTTGGCGATTGTTATGCGATACCGAGTTCCAGGCGGTAATAATAATGTGTACACGCGTACATACGGTAAGTCAGTTGAACCGCGGCTACTTTATACACCATCCAGTTCGTCGATAGCTTTTTATATGCGTGCCCCTGCGGAATAATTGCTGATTACATTACATTCGTAGTCGATAAACTTATTTATTATACACTGGTCTGGAATTTCACAGGAAGTTGTTCGACTTGAATTTTTTTCAATCATTTTCCCATTACTTCACCATTATAATGACCAGAAACCTGTAATTTTTTGCTCATATTCGAGTGTCAAATCGAAAAATGGTATATAGTTTCTGTTTAATCTGAATATTTTAGGTTAGAAATACTTATATATTTACCCTGCAACAATTTTTGTTGATTTTGCAAAATACAATTTTATGTTTGTTTTTTTTCCCCGTCATGGCAACAATAACTGCCAGTTATTATTATTTACAATTTTAAGAGTGCAGGATGAAACGTGAAAGCAACGCGTACAGCGTTGCCAGACCTATCGTTGCGGTACCGCGTGAATCAACTACTAAACCTCTAAACGTGCTCCAAATTGATTAGACTCATTTAACCCAATAACGTACAGAAACTTCATAACGAAACTCAACTGTTTTTACTATTTTCGTTTATGCTTATGAGAAAAATTGTTGTTTTGAGTTCCATCCCCTTCACTCTTTTAAAAATGGCGGAAAGTAGTGTAATCTCGAAAAATACGCGTTTTCTGAATAATTCTGATATAAATCGACGTTTAACGAAATTATTTCTTCCAATGTGTCTAATTTTAATGGATTGAACATCCCCGGTCTTCTTTTAGTATACATTTCACGTCTCAATAATGGCGGATTCAATATGGCGGTCGGGGAACAGTGAAAATAACGAATTTTCTCACGTTTATCATAAACGAAAGTTTCAAAATATTACATTTATTACGTTTTTCCGCGTTTCCTACTAGATTGAATCGAAATCCAGTTAGGGATTTTCGAAATTCAAAATGGCGGATCCAATATGGCGGACATATTTTTCAAAAGTGCTTGAATTTGCACGAAATTTATTACTCGGGAGGTTTTTTGGAGTCGCTGAATACAACTCCAGTGTCAGATTTTCAAAATTGAAAATGGAGAATGAGCTGTGCAAAATTTAGAAGAGTCCTATGGCAAACACAAACGCTTTTATGAACTGTTGGAACGTTTGCAAAATTAATATCGTCTCTTAGCCATTAATACATAACGTTTCCCAGCATTTGCCAGTGTGGAAATGGATGAAATCAAATGTCTTATTTTTTTTTGTATTTTTTGTATTCAGTATTCTGTTTTTGTTGTATTTTTGTATTTTTCATTCTTTTATTATATTTTTTTTTTTCTCTAAACCCCATTTATGTCCAAATTGGATAACAACATTATGTTGTGAACCAAGAGTTGCCATCAGAATTTTTTAAATATGATATTCCCTATGAACGTTTTATTCGTATTTTCCAGCAATAATGGATTCTTTGTTTTTATGACGTTAAATAAAATGAGGTAACTTTATTCAGGAATCATTTACGGTTTTTATTTCTATTTTTTAACTTTGTTTACTTCATTTTATTGCGATGTTCACTTTTTGCTCGAGAACACTATACAGGCGACTGCCTTCAAATTCGGATTCGAGAATCATTTTGAATTTGTGCGGGTACGACGTATCACTTCTTTTTCCTTTTTGGCTCCAAAACTTTCCATCGAGTAAGAATATCTTCAATCGTATCATTATTTCGCGCCCTTTCTGGGACATCTTTTGACACGGGACGATCTTTCACATCCACCTTTTCTGTGGCGTCTGGGTTACGTACCTTGGCTTGTAGCTGATCAACATAAAAATCGTAAGAATAATTGAGAAAATACCACCATTTTCTTTTATCTATATAGGTATTAACGGTATATCGGGTGTCCTAACAGTTAAATTTAGATAAATTGCGACGTGGGGCCAACAAGGATCATTGGCAGGCCAGTGATCTACCCGATGGCCCCTCGTGACATCGTATTCGCATAGCACACAGAGGTCATCCTGTATTACACATAACCAAAACAAAGTAAAATACATGCATGAAAACTAAGGCACACGCATCACTGTTATAGCCGTGTACAATCTTAACACCTGTTTTTGCAACTGCTCATAACGACTGCCTGCAGCATCCGGCTGAGTTTCCGTGTCAGTTTGCCCCGCAATCTCCAACGCTCTCTTCGCCATTATCCTCGACCCTATCTTCGACGCAATCTGCTGTTTAGTGTCCAAACTCGTATTCGGCCTCGTCTTCGTCGTAATCAGCGGCTTATTCTCCAGCGTCGTCTTCGTCGTAATCGGCGACTTATTCGCCGTCGTAGTCTTCGTCGTAATCAGCGGCTTATTCTCCAGCGTCGTCTTCGTCGTAATCGGCGACTTATTCGCTGTCGTAGTCTTCGTCGTAATCAGCGACGACTTTTTCTCCGGCGTAGTCACCGACTTATTGTCCGACGGATTTGAGCCTGTGGAGAAACGATGCCTATTCGAATCCTTGGTCGCGACGAAAACCGATTCGATTTCCGGTAAGCCTCGCAATAAATCGATTCCATCACCGTAGCAAGTTGTCGGCATGACGAGAACATTTCTGACGTCCTGAGCTCCTCGAAGGTATGCTGAAATTGTATCAGAAATAAAATGCTCGCAATTCTCACGATAATCGCATATTGTGAACCTAGGGCGGAAAGTAAGGCATTACGAAGAACGCGAGAGACTATAATGTACCCTTTTCCTACCGCGCTGTTATATGATTGAAATAAAAATTGATATTCTCAATTCTTACATGGTTTTATTAGTAATAAAATTAAACTTTAAATATATTTGAATTAAACAAAGTATTTTTTGATCAAATTCTTTCATGATTTCGTGATGGCTTTAACCTAAAATGATTTTTAACGATCAGCTTTTATACTCAGAGAAATTGATTAAATGCGTCGACAAAAAAATAACTTTTTTTTTATTAATGGTTCATATTCTTAAGGTTTTAGCTACGTAATACATTGATAAACAATAAAAGCAGGTTTCGATTCATTTTGACAGTTCGAATTCACAAAATGTCATTGTAAACCTGGTTTCCTACACCTGCGCGACACAATCCATGCAAATAAAAAAAATTTCACGATTTTTTGAAATAAAGTGACACCAAAGACGATAAATCCTGTTTTATAAGTGTAATTGATAATTGCGTCTTCGCGTCTCCGATATACGAACGGATTTCCTGGCGCGTTACAGATCCTAACCTTTGCTTGTGCAAAAATCAATCACGTGCATTATCAAAGTCCACGGGTGTCCCTGTCTCGCGAAAAATTCCACTTCTCACGTAGGGCACTCGAGAAAAATGGTGATTTATCGCAACGTCGACGTTTTCGAGACTTACGTGTATATCGGCGCTTAATAAAGACGTGATATCCGAGACTTTCGAGGTGGGGTGCTCGAACGCATCCCCGCAGCCATTTTGAACTCCGTAAATTTAGCGGGAACATAAATTTATTACCGATGCCGTAATTGCCGGGTAATTTTGAGTCTGAATGATGACCGAGAGAACAAGCGAGGGTTCTCTCCGCACTCGTTCGTTCTTTGTCTTTTCGACTTTTTTATTCCGCGTCGGCGGCCCGCGGGGATGCTATATAGGGGATGGGAGTTGGTCAATACGCATTTTCATGTATAGTCTCGATGTATAATCTCTGGACTAATTTTCCTGTACCCGTGTAGCGTCTATGCGATAAATTTTTATTATATGGGACGCACTGCAACAGTTGTCAATGTCCATACTCAAACAAAACATCATGGAACTCGCGAGTGACAAGTGGATATGCTACGCTTACTTTGGAACAGATCCATCGCGGCACTCGGGGCTGACACATTCCGTAAAAAGCACCGCTGACATTTTGAACGCTGACGAATGTGCCGGCAGGAAATCTGCAAATTGCAGACATATTTGTCACGTGTACGTGGGGCCGTCGATGACTAAGGAAATTTATTCTTGACTCTAACCTTTTTTTATAACTCTTAGATTCAAAGAAGTTTCCAGAGTAACAAAAGTGTCTCCATTCAGCAGTTAAGGGCACTAAACAAGACAAAATTTCGAGGGTATCTTTGGTAAACTTTTATATAGGATGTAAGTGAATTTCCATGGATGACACGTACGTAACATCAAGTGATTGCACATAGACCGCAGCATACAATAATGCATTTAGAAAATATGCCGCTTTAAAGGACGTAAAATGACGTAACTCGCGGTTTAAATGTCAGTAAATCGCTTTCACTTTTCTTACAATTACTCCATAAAATGAAAAAGGCATTTTGAAGAAAATGGCGGTTTAAGAACCATTCGAAAGAATTAAGTATCTCTCGGGCAAGAATCCCTGGCGATATGCAGCCGATAAATCGTCAAACTGAAAATAAAATCCGCGCTGATATTTATCCTAATTAAGTTTAATTATGTCGGGTGTCCATAAATAAATCCTGCATTTCAAAATAGTACCGATTGCCGTCGCCCGAATGTGAATAAGCCGGAGGCATTAGACCAAAGACTCGCAATGTGCATCTTTGCGCCCGTATATATAAACCGTACGAGCGCGTAAGATAATTGTAGCGCGTAAAATGTGACATGGGGGCGCCATTACTCTTAATCGTCGCCACTTGAGTTTAAGTCCGGCCCGTAAATGACGCCGCAACGGATTACCAATTATCATCGATGCAAGCGAATCGTTGCATAACTATATGTATACCCGAATGGCGTCTCCTAATACATGTTTTAACGAATTTACCGGTAAAAACGCGACGGGATGAGGCAGCCGTTGGAATGTCAGATTATGTCTGTGACGTAATAATGTGAGAGATTGACACAGATCGAACGGAAGAATAGGCCATGGGACGTTGTCCGAGTGAACTGGTTGGATACTGCAAAATACGTGATGCGACAGCATCTATTGCGATGCAATTCATCATGTATGATATATTTCCGATTGTTTTTGGACCAGTTTTACGTTCATGAATAAATGTCGATGAAGTAATTTAGAACATAGGGAAACATAGTTTTTAGTGTATATATTAGATATCAGTGTATGTTATGATTTTTGGAAATATAATTGTACTCGAAGGTTCTAATCGTGTCATGAAACGATTTAAAGAGTTTATAAAATAAAGGGTGTACCTATTAATTATCACTATTTGTTTTATTTTTTACTAAGAAGTTTAAAATTGTCCATACTGTCATTACATTATCGGCCGTCTTCATCATCTTCATCAACTTCATCGTCTGCAACATTCCATAATCTCCACAATCTTCATTATCCTCGCCATGTTCATAATCTCCATCGCTTTCATTCGCTCCATCAGCTCCGTCATCTCCATCAACTCCATCATCTCCACAATCTACATCATCTTCCTGATCTTCATAATCTTTAGCATTTCCATTAACTTTATCATCAGCAACATCTTCATCAGTTCCATCGTTTTCATTATGTTTATTATCTACATCATTATCATGTTCATCGTCATCATCTTCATCATTACCACGCCCTTCATCAACAGCACCATCTTCAATATTTTCATCATTTCATAATCTCTATGTAACCTTTATTGTCCATCATCTTTCATAACGTCCATCGCTTTCATCATTTCTATCATATATATCATCTCCATCCCTTTCATCATTTCTATCATTTTCATCATCATCTCCATTGACTCCATTATCTTTATTATCTCCATCAACTCCATAATCTTCATCAACTTTATTATCGTCCATAATCTTCATAATCTCCTTCGCTTTCATCATTTTCATCATCTTCATCACCTCCATCACTTTTATCATTTCCATCATCTTCATGATCTTCATCATCTACTTATTATACGTACATCATTGTTATCATTTTCATCATCACCATCTTCAACGTCCATCTTCTTCATCATTGTCATTATCTTCTTCAAAATCACCATCTTCATTATTTCATAATGTCCATAATATTTATCATCTCCATCATCTTTCTAATCTTCGCCATCTTAATCATCTCTGTTACTTTTATCTTCTGCATCAACTAAATCTTTTTCATTATCTTTCTCATCAGCATCACAACCTTCGTCATTGCAATTATCTTCATCAACATCATCTTCATCATCATTACTATTGTCACTATATTATTCCTTTATTGTTATAACTACATATTCTAGGATTATCTAATTTTCGAGTTTGTCATTTATTTTGGGATCGGCCTTTCGCCGTAGAATTTTGGCGCCTTTTGCCGTTTGCGCCGCTTCTTTGTAGTTTTTAAGATGGGTTTTGTTTTTCCGTATGGCAATGTTGGCTCGGCCGGTATAGATCGTTATTTTGGGATTCCTTCCGCTAAGAAGCCGCGAAAGCCCTCGAATGCCGAGACACTTTTAGCATCGTCAAGTCCGGCTTGCGACGCTCAATTGCATAATCTGTCTTTTCGTATACTCTTTCGAGAAAAAGACAACTAAGGATATCAGTAAACACCACGCCTACGATAACACCATGTATAGTGTGTAATTCAGGATTTCTTGAACGTGCTATATAGTACCTGATGGATATGGATCCCAGCGCATAAAATAGTTTTCCTTATTTTATTCTTTTATTTGTAAATAAGGATGCTTATTGGAATGTTCCTGGTGGAACATGACGATAATAAAATATCCTACAATCCTAGAAACGTAAAGATGATGAAGAATAGGAAGATGATGAAGATGATATAAATAATATGGAGATTATGAAATGATGAAGATGGTAATGTTGAATAAAATAATGACAATATTGAAGATGATATTTTTGAACTTGGTTGGAATTTTAGGGCGTAAAATCAATCATTGCGCCCGGAGAATTGAGAAAATCATGGAAGCAATGTGTGTAAAATTTATTAATGTGATTATTAGAAACTATATTGGCGATCATTTTAATATAGTTGAAACATTTTTTGATGAAAATGCTGTATTTTACCATAATCGACAAGCAGAAACAAACATTTTGCTAAAAAAGTTTTACTTAAGGCTGTAATTTTTCATTTATAATTTTTTAACTAATTCTTCGCTTTGATCCGCGTTTCTTTCCAACAATCCAACGTTCATAGTGCTAATGAATTTTTGTCATTGATTCGATCGAAATTTAGTTGCATGAAATAAAATTTCATTCATTCGAAAAAATATTTTATCCCTTCAATTAATTTTCTCTTTTACTTTAAGCACAATTTTCCCCTGCGATTCAGCACTCATCGTATCGACAAATTATTTCATACATTTATAGAATTATTTCATTGCTTAAAGTAAAATTTTATTCAATTTATAAAATTGTACTTGCATCAAGTTGTCTTTATCATTATTTTTATAATTCGATAGTATTGAAGTTAAGAATTTCTTTTTTAATTTCATGATTTCACATCATGGTGGCTATTGGATGATCGCATTTAATTGGTTCGAAGTAAATTTCATTGAATCAATGATTTTTTTTTTCTCGGTGTATATATATGTATGTAACAATGGACTTCCCATCGTCGGCGAAGCAACATCTATGAGATAAAAGTTACGCGCAAACGTCGCCGAAATGATTTGTTGACTGTCGTACGTAGGCACAGTTATTTTAGTGAAACCAAGATGTAACCTGGCGATTTATCGTTTGAATTTCAAATAGTCAAGAATGCTCGCAGAGTGGCCGAAAAACTAGACGAGGTGGGCCATTTATTTGGGGACAGAGAGGGCCACTATCTCGGATATAAACATCCAACGACCGCAATCCTTATGGTGGTACGAAGCTCACTGCTACTTTGTTGCCAAGAATCTCGCCTTCTCACTAGCTGCATCCGCCTTGGCTCCGACAACTATCAACTATGCGTTAAAAAAAGTAGATACGTCAACGATTAATTTGTGCACTTTGTTATTTCCTTCTATTCTATTCTATTTATATGAATGTATTATTTATTCGCGACTGAAAATAAACGAGAAGAACGCGACTATATACGTCGTAGACTTTATTTATTTATTCATTTACATTTATTTACTTTAGTCGATTTCATCATGTTTTCGTCAATTTTTACAAATTTCATGTAATCCTTCTTGCAATATATTATTCTCGCTGTTTTCAAATGTGCACTTTTCATTTTTTCTGCATTTTTCATTTTTAAAGAAAATTTATTCATATTTACTATAATTCTTTCAAGTATTCAAGTATTTCAAGTACTGTTTATAAAATATGTTTTTGAGATTTATCAAGATTGACTGATTTTTAAAGACGATTTTAATCATTTTCATTTAATTTAAACGTTTAGATATTTTAATTTAATAAATTCAAAATGGCGGATCCATAATGGATACCGTACAATGCGTAGTTCATATAAGAAAAAAAAAATTATTTTTAATTCTTTCTACTGGAGAAATTGATGAAATCGACGTGAAATTTTAGATCAATCATGCAGGTATTAAAAGGGTTAAATTCGTCTACTGTTTCATTTACTTGTTTATTATTACTCGTTTTGGTTCATTTCAACAATTTAAAGACGATTTCCATAAAATTTATTTGATTTTTGTGGATTTTTATTAAATTTTTGTTCTGTCGAGTTTTAAGACTTATTTGTTGAATTCGTAGACTAATTAATCCCAGCAAACGAAAATGAATTAGAATGATTCAATAAGAATTCAATCCTTGATGCTTGGATTCAATTTCTTGATGTATGTGAATATTTCTCTATTCAAAATACTTTTGAATTTGTGAAAAAGAATAACTCTTTGATTTTTGAATTTCGTTGAATCTTTAATAAATTCGGAGGTTAGGATAAATACATTTGAAGAATTGGCAAACATTCAAAAGAATTCAATGTTTCCTCGAATCGTTGTCAATTAATTTTCTTTCTTCTTAAGAGTCAAGAAATTAGACTCAGAAGAATTAAAAGTTATATCAGGTTTTAGGTCTTTTTTGAATTCGCCATTTTGAATTGATGAATTTAATTTGAGATTTATAATACCGATCCACGATCTGTAACTCGCGAACGAATAAGCAGAATAGTACTTCTTTTATTTTACGATTAACAAAACGTCCTAACAACATGATTTGTTTCATGCGCCCGAAGTCATGATTGATGACGTAACAAAGTAAAATATCCATTTTTGCCCATTGAAGCAAGAAAAAAAAGAACAACTGACGTTTTCAGCACAAAAATTATTTTCGTAACAAAATTTTTATTTCCATATCATTCATGACGAATGATTTATTTGTCAAGTAATACTGTAATGTTGATATTATATCAGCAGATATAACAATCGCATGGTGACTTTGACAATGAATCAAACATTTAATAACAGCGAGAATACACACGTTACAAATGTGATCTTTTACATGTCCGTTTTTGATCACAAACGATATTAAAAGTAAAAAATGGATATTGGAAAGATCGAAAGGAAAATTTTGCTCTTTACTATAAATAGTGCCTCAAAATTCTCTCTATGAATTTTAGAGGCTTTTAAGGCCCATGGGCTCAAAGATCAGTTTCTATCCCAGTCAACAATCACAGAAGTTATGTCCCATTTATGTAACAGTTACATCAAAATGTCCGCCTCCAAATTGTCACAGTTACATAATAGGAAT
>JAPYZR010003280.1:0-14572 GCA_030522945.1 Trichopria nigra
GAATGAGTGGTCAATTTTAAAAATCGGTCGAATAGATTTCCACCAAAAAATTCCCAAAATCGAAGAATTGGAAAAATTTTTGTTGGTGAATTCAATACTGCGCCCGCCTTGCGTCAGACGAAGTAAAATAAACAATATGTCAATAAATTTGTAATATAATGTAAGTAAAATGTATAAGTATGAAATTGCCTTAAACTAATTTCCTTGTACTCCGAAACAAATAAGTAAGTATATATTTTAAATATACCTTCAAAATTTCATAATCGAGTCGATGAGCCGCACATTTTCTTTTATATATTTTAAATATATATGTATATATGTGTATATTTTAAAGACCTACATATATATTGCGTAACTATTAACGACTCTTTATTATATATGAAATTATATATAAGTTATTATTTTGAAAAAGTTTCATCTTCGTCGTTTTTTTACATATATAACAGCTGCGTAATTTTTTGTAACGATCATATCAAACGATTTTAAGCGCCTATAATCGAATCTGGCAATCGAAAGATTGTTGAACACTCGCAGCGGACTCGCATCTCGCGTTGCTCACTTCAATCGCTTCAACCACTCGATATATTCTTGGCTCGCTTGCTCGTCATTGTTTCGAAAAATGGCGACCGCCAATACACCGAAAGACGTAAGTGCTTATTTGAGTCTAAAGCAAAATGTTCCCGATAAGGAACTGGCGGCCGAATGGGCGCAATTGGAAGAACTATACAATAAAAGGTAAATGGATAATTTTCTTAAAAAAGGAATGATGCACTTAGAATTTATAATAATCCGAAAGACCACTTCTGATCATCGGGTGACTTGCAGGCTTTGGCATCAGCTGACGTTAAAATTGGAGACTTTCGTGAACCATCCTTCGTTGCAAAAGGACGACCAACTGGTTCAACTGTACAACAACTTCCTGTCAACATTCGAAAACAAGTTAGTTGAATATCGCACTGTTGAGTTAATAAGTTCATAACCTAAACATCTTACGCATTACTTCCTTCGTTTCCATCACAATTTGATGGCCACAATACTTTGTATTATATATAGCTTAGAAATGGTAATGTACTTAATTAATTTAAAGTATTTGCTGTAAAATTGATGCATCTAGTGTTAATGGAATTGTAACCTAAGCCATGTTTACTATTAAAAAAAAGAAGGATAAAATGACTCCAGTAACGGGTTAATACGTATATATTGTATATAGGACTGCAATGCAAATATATATATATATATATACATTGAAGCCTTACCTCTGAGATTAGATTTCATATAATTAAAATTTAAATTAGATTGGAATTCAATAACATTAATAATTAATCCTGTTCACCATTGTATAATATAAATCGGTACACATTTACAAATGTACCGATTTAGATTACATTAAGAATTTTAATTGTCATTGTTTATAAAAAATAACTTTTAGAGATCTTTTTATTTATGAACAAGTTTGATGTTCATAATTTTTGTGTTTGAAATTATAATAAAATTATTTTTGTAAATAATAGTAAGAATACATTAGAAAATATAAATTTATATATTTGTTCCGAAAAATACAATGTCTAATCAATTCTTCTATTAAACATCACAATTTTCCTCCAGAATCAATCCGTTGTCATTAGTTGAAATTCTGGCCCATGTCATCAAACAATTCCCAGACAAACGAAATGCGATAAATTTCTTGGAGAAGACTGAAAGTAAGGTCAAAAGCAATAATGAAGCAGTTGCTCTGTGCAAAGTTCTTGCTGGTCAGATATTACTTGATGAATTAAACATGCAAGATGAGACGAAGAAGATTATCGATGATATAGAAACTATTATCGACGATGCTGATGGTATAACTACTGTCCATGGAAGGTTCTATTTGCTCGCAAGTCGCCTGTATCGAGTACAAGGAAAATATGCAGAATACTATAGAACTGCTCTTAGGTAAAAATTACATTTTATGAAATTGCAACGTACATAAAAAAAGTTATATTATTATCTGAAATATTTCAGTTAACAGCAAGAACTGTGTCTTTGCATTTTCAGAAAAATATATACCCTTGCGAATAGATGAGACATATAAATTTGACATCAATTCTCATTTTCTACATAATTGCATTTTCTATTTTACTTATAAAAAATATTGAACATCTTTCAATCAATATTTTTTTTTCTCCTTGTTTGAAAAAATATCAATGCATTAACGTTTCAATTGAATAACTAGGTATCTGGGATGTATTGAATTAAATACTTTAAGTAAAGGAGACCAGGAACGCCATGCCTTTTTCCTTGGACTTGCTGCGCTGCTTGGTGAAGGCGTATACAATCTTGGAGAACTACTTGCCCATCCAGTATTGGAATCATTAAAAGGAACAGCCAACTCTTGGTTAGTAGATTTACTATCTGCATTCGACGGTGGTGACATTGCTGCTATGGAAAAATTGAAACCGCAATGGTGTAAAGTGGCAGATTTAGCTGCACAAGAGCTGAAACTTCGTCAGAAAATTGCTCTTTTGTGTCTTATGGAAATGACTTTCAAGAGAGAAGCAAATAATCGGTAAGTTTGTTCTCTTTTGGCACTAACAATATTGGAAATATTAGGGTTATATATAAAAATAAAATCAGAAATGACTGCATAAAAAGATATTAGATCATTTTATTTTATTTTTATTAATTGTCTTTAATTTTCATATATTATTTATTTATGTACGGGCATTGCCGCCATTAATATTTTTTTTTGGTATTAAATGAAATTAAATATTATATTGAAATTATAAGCTTATATTTTATATCTACTCCAGTATGGATATAATATAAGTAATAAAGTCAAAATTATTATTGACTTAGAAATATAATCAAATGAAATAAACAATGGCATCTTTTATTTATATGCGTATTAGGAGGTTGAGATTCTGTCATTTTTTAAATATTTCATGCTTGTGAAAAGAAACATAAAAGATGGTTACAGATGGTGTTGTATGCTGTATTTACAAGAATAAATTAATTGATTGAATACAAATTTTTATTTGCAGGCAATTAACTTTTGCAGAGATTTCAAAAGAAACTCGCTTACCAATTGGTGAAGTAGAACTTTTAGTGATGAAGGCCCTTGCACAAGGTTTAGTGCGTGGAGCCATCGACCAAGTTGAAGCAACCGTAAACATGACTTGGGTTCAACCTCGTGTCTTAGATCGCACAAAAATTTCACGAATGGTACAACGTCTGGATAGTTGGTGCAAAGACGTAAATACAATGGAGCATCTTCTTGAATCTCGCGCTTCGGAGATTCTCACTCTCTAAATTGGATGCTTGGTTCTCTTTGCGATTTCAGTGAATAAAGCAAATAATGCATTAAATATAATGTGTGAAAATACTAAAAACTGTATACATAAGCTCGAGAGCTTTCTTTGAAAATTGATGAACGACATTTTTACCAATGAAATAATACCGTGACTAATTTTCAATGCAGATTTAATAAATAATACCGATAAGTACTTGCTTAACACAGTTTACAATAATTTATACCAGGTGTATCAAAAGCAATGTTCAAGGAAGGTTAACCTACTGATGCTAAGTTATGTATTTCTCAGAAAATATAAAATATAAAAAACTTGATTGACATTACGGTTTATTATTTAAAATAGACTGCCAAAATTTGCATAAACCGTCTTCTCTTTTTTCTAATTTTTTTAAATTTGCGCGATTCTAAATACAAATCACATAATGACCAACTATTGGTCAATTAAAAAATTGCAATTTGGATACTGAACACATCTGTCTCGTAATAGTAAATTTATTGAAATGAGATGAAGATTATCCCTGAACTACAGTTGCAAATAATTGATTGGAATAAAACTCAATCAAGGCACAAGTACCTACTTTGTTTATAAATGCTCCTAAACATACAAGGATAAAATCTAGTTTACAACAATCTGTTTTGATTCCCAGTGTCGGCCTCCAGTTCATTAGATTTATGATAATCGATAGTAGGCATGGATTCAATTGTATTTCAGTACAGTAAAAAGTTAGTCAGATTCAGCTTCTTAATATCAGTGGTAGCGTGTGACCAGATGTGAGGAGTGCTGGCAAAAAGGATCCAGTTATCAAAGCCATGATGTCTTTGAATCGCAAGCCCGAATGTTGTGGAAGATTTACATCTATCATCGGCAAGTCAGAATAACTTGCACTGACTTTTGTTATGATTCCTGGTAGAACATGTACGGTTGCGAGATATAAAAATGTTCCAGCTCTAAATAACATTGCTATATCGATTGTGTTAAAAGTGCTAAGTGTTTCTTTCCCCTTATTCCAATGTTAATTGAAATATATGTATCTATTATAATTTTTGTTTTATAAAACAATTACTTTTGGATATCAAATTTCTCTGAATTTTCCATAAAATTTTTGAAAACTTTAGATATTTGAAATTCGTATTTTACTTGCCATTCCGATGACAAAATATGTTATAAGAGTGAGGCATGGTGTTGATAACGAAAACATCAATAAATCATCCTATATATTTCCAGTTTACATTTTCCTGCGATAAAAACCATACCAAAGCCAATTATTGCCTGTGCCTGAAACAAATATTTGCCATAAGAATTCAGTTAGAATTAAATATATTAATTAAAAATATTATGAATATAACTATATATAGATGCTGAAAATTCCTATATGAGAGCTTATATCTGGGTATATATGAATTTGTCGTGGAATCCCAGGTAGGAAAATTTTGATTTTTGGAACCAACAAAATTCTCGGATATTTTTAAGAAAATTTTCAACATAACCGATCAGTACATATCCCAATAAACGAGATCGTGTGCAAAATTTTCAACGAGCATTCGTCGATTTGTTTCCACTTTAGAATGAAATTTAGCCAATTTTCATACGAAATTAATCGATTTCAAATGTTTTCAAAAAGGTAAATGTAGACATAACCTCAATTTTGAAAACCATTGATATTACTTCGAATGTTTTCCATTTGTACAGCGAAATGAAATCGTATGAAAAATCATTCATGCTATATATCAAGCTATCAAAAGAGGGTACGTATTATATTTTTATTGATATATGAAGATATGGGTAGAGGGCTTGTGTCGAAATTTTTCGCCAAATTAAGAGCAGGTAAAGTAGCAGTCGTGGACTTCGCCGGCGGCCGTGCGCTTTCGGCAGCCTGCTACTTTACCTATATACATACTTGGCAATGGATGCAGTACATTTAGCCATTCGAACATTTGTACTGCATCTTTGGCAATTTTCTCTATAGCCTGAAAACGCCGCTATATATACATGGTGTCCCATTTTAAACGCACCACCCAATTATTTCGAAAATTACGCGTTTTAGAAAAAAATGTTTCAGACAAAAGTATCAGGATCTTTCCCGGGCTACTCAATGGCAACATTGATTTGACCTTGACTATGACCTTGTAGGTTATTTCAAGGTCAAGTTTATTTGTTTAAATGATGGGAACCTCTACTTTTGATCTCGGATTTGAAAAGAGCGGAAAAGTTACCGCTCAATGTAACGCAAGGAGAGAACCCCGGCTACCGCAAAAATATTTCCGCTTTTTGTTTTAACGCTCTATGTGCCTCTAGCCTAAGGGTGAAAAATAAATTGAAAAATAAGGGTTGAGGATAAAAATTTCATTTATTTTTAAAGCGAATAAAGAATTTGTTTGTGTGAATTTTTGGTTGCTGATTTAGTTTTTGATCGGTGCTGTTAGGGATAATTTTAATCCAAGAGAATTTAACTCTAAGGTGTGTGAATATATATATATAACTATATATATCATTCTTGGTCAAATCTGACACTCTACCTTTTCAAAATTTGACGCAACGTAGCGAGTTGTATGAGGTCTCATTTTGAAGCTATACGCTTGCCTAGTTTTTTTTTTTGGCGATTGGTCTTTTTAAATAATTCAAGATGGTGGCACCAATATGGCGCTTGCAAATAATAAACTTTCAAAAAAGAACATTCATAGAATTGTCTGTGACGAAGAAATATTCAATTTTTGATTGTTTACGAACAAAATGTCAAAACATAAATGTGTACAATGATCAACAAGAGAACATATATCAGTAGGCTTCATGCAATTTGAAAATAGACCTTTGCACGATTCATAAAATGCTCGATGCAAATATTACATTGATCTTGTCTTCGTTAAAATTGATAAAATTTCGTTACAAACATTTTTCAAATATTAAAATAAATATATTGAAATCAAAGGGCCCGACCCTGGATATGACAACATCATTGTAATACGCAATAATGTTTTTGGAAAATAAGTTATTTATACTAATAATAAAAATTTATATTTTTGAAACATTCATCGATAAATTATATTATATTATTATTATTAGGTACGAGCGATAGCATTGGTAATTCAAATTCGCGGGATCCCCTTTTCACCTCCTCGTATCGACCGTTGTATTTACAATATTTGAGCGCATGTTTGTCAACATCTTCTTGTTTCATTTCGAGTTTTTGCTAAATATTCTAATTATAAAGTATAAATACTCATTTAAGTTAAAATAGTCCTTTTAGTGTCTTAATTGATCCAAATAGATAAAAAATTTTCTAACAAATTCTTTAAACATTTTTACAAATTTCCAATTACATTTTTTACGCGTTATCTCTTTATAAACATTTCTTTTTCATTTTTGCACAGAACCGCGAGATAAAACAAACAAAAAGTCATACCTGAAATTCTGAAACATCTAAATGTAATTGTTGCAATTGGTGAGACAATGTTGAACAATAGTTGTTCTCGATCTTTTATTTAGAGTTTTATATTATTTGTTACAATTTTTAATTTTTTTATTAAAGGTTTTCGACGATGGCCCATATTGAATCCAAAACGTAAATTGTCTGGATTTTTATCCATGGCGGAACATCCAATAGAAGGACCGTATTTCCAAGAAAATATTGTACATAATACAATTGTTTACGATTGATATCAACAGAAGTTTATTTTAAATATATGGTTGTACTTAATTTTAATTGGTATACATATAATTCCAAGTATTTCGAGTACACTTAATACTTTTTTCAATAAACTTTATAAACTTATAAATCTTGTCAATGTTTTTATAAATTTAAAATTAATCACTTTTTAAACAGGTGTTTATATTGTTTTATACTTCAGGATCGACCCGACTGCAGGTACTGTAACCTTTCAACTGGGTGCTTTTCTTCGCATCTTGAGAGTATCATTTCAGACGAATAAAAAATACTCCCCAAAGAATCATACTTATTGAAATATGATACAAGTAAAGAAAATGAATACTTATCTGATGCTGCAATGAATCCTATGACAACGCGGTACTTCGAAAGAATTTGATGCAATTTTCCTTTATCTACATAGGAAGAACGTAAACAAAAAAAAAATACACAAATGCATGTAAATGCTTGCATAATAATAAAACAATAAAAAGTATTGGTATGTTTTTCATTCGAGTTATATAAATTCGTGATGGAAGCCTTCATTATGACATATCTTCTTACTTATAAAGCTCATTTTCCACTAGTTGAGAATTACATATGGGTTGGCCATCACCTCGAGGTATTTGGTTGACTTTATAAAGGAAATAATTTGAGACCACTATGACTTCTTTATCAGTTTCCTAAATCATTTTACAAAAAATGTGACAATTTTCGAGACGACTTTAATGCAGTTGATTAATTACAAAAAAAAAAAAAAAAAAAAAAGGAACGAGGAATCCCATGACAGAACTATGCGGAGAACGGAAGCAGATAATTTAGTATATAGGAGGTCTATTATGGCGATGTAGTCCTAAGCATCACATGTGGAAGAACCAATCATTATATGCAAGATCAAATTAAGAATAACAGTCGATCGTTACATTCTATTATATTATTCATCCAACTTGTATCGCACTTCGACGCCTTCCCTTCTCTTTTATACATTTCGTAGTATATTGTTATAATGTGTTATTGTTATCACTCAGTTGGAGTAATAGATTTCGTAGTTACGTATACGTTTCCTGTATATCCTGAATATACACAAACACACACATATATATAATATATACGGTTCAAATTATTCCAATAAATTAATTGTAAATAACAATTGTATTTATTTAAAAATTCATTTATTTGTGTATTGTCTAATCTTTAATTACAAAAAGGCAGTTCAAAATGGATCTTACGTTTCGTAAGTAGAAAACAAACGTTAGTGTTCATGTTGTTGAATAATTTCGTTCGTTTTTTTATAATTCAAGTGTAATCGTGTTATATTTTGCATTTCACAGTCCGCTATACCATATGATACGTTAAAACAGAGGACGTTAGAACATGGAAGGACTTGCGGCAATTTTGGAAAGTGTATGTATTTGGATAGTCAATATATATTCCATATTATACGTCTGTATGTGATTCATACATATAATTACAATTTTATATACCTTATGCGTACTACCGATATCACTGAAAATATATAATTATTAAAGGGAGTTAAATTCTCTTGGATTAAAATGATTAATTGTATAATTATGTTTCTTTATAAATGTTACTGCATTGCTAGATACGTGATGTACCTATAACGACTGATAAAGAATATTGCAAGGGATAATACTTGGATAATTTTAAGTGAGAAAGCCCAGTAGCAAAATTTGATCCGATTGTCAGTTCAATTTATATGAAATTATTTTTAGATGGTTTTGCCGCTTACTTAAATATGCATTGAACAAAAATGATCTTGTGAAGAAAAAAATGTCAGTTACCGAAGAAAACAAAAGAATTGGAAATTTATTTAGCAAATAAGGGAAATGTAAAATTATAGATAGAAATAAGAAAATGATTTGATTATATTTATATTCAATGACACTCATATCGAACATAATTTTTAGCATTTGCCAAGTTATTTAAACGATCCTACGGACCACGTGAATCTAACTGGTGAAATGAGGTTGCCTAACTGCAGCCTGCAATTGGGCAAGAAGCAATAGTAATTTTATGAAATTACCTAAGAAGCGACCCTGTAAACCAAGAAGTATTCAAGGACCAGAAATAGGATTAAGAATGATAGAGAAGTATTCGTTTCAGTCCAAAAGAATGATATTAATCCTATTTCTGGCACTTGAATACTTCTTGGTTTACTGGGCGAACTAATGCTTTGAATTTAAAATAATGTGGATATTTGATTTTCATTGCAGCGAGCTCGAAAACCCTGTTATGGAAAGCCGTCCAAGATATTCTCTAGATGAGTCAGTATTTGAAGCTTCGAATATGATATTCCATATTGTAATGTCCTTATCGGACACAAAAGTCACTGGCTGTCTTCGAATTATAGAAAATTTCAACTCAATAACTACGACAACTTTCGAGTAAGTTACCAAATTAATGCACATAGGATGAAGTGTGTGTTGCGAAAATACATATTTTAATATTAAGCCCTTTCATTAAAATATCAACTTCTTACCAGGCTCCTCATGACAAATGTGAAAGTTAAATTTTTGAAGCAACTGATGCTTAGGCGCAATTCCAACTCCGCAATTAACGTTATCCAGGGTATCGAATCGAATGTTTCTCTTCACTATTTAAAATATAAGGGCAAAAAAAGACGTAAAATTTTGATTTCGTTATTGGCCGATATCGAAGAGAGTAAGTTGGTAAAATTTACATTATGAATTTTTACTGTATACGTAAATGATGATAAAACTATATAATTGTTGGATATCAAGCGAACTGTAATCGAATTGTAATACTTTTTTATAATAGCCGAATCGGTGAAATCATACTTGACATACCACTTCCTTAGGTCTACAATCGCTATTTTCGATTGTAAATTGAGACAACTAGTCGTTCAAAATTATAATAATATAATCAGTGTGGTACCAAGAGAATTGCATATATATCGTGATGTGCTAAGGTGAAGATATGCGTATATACATATATATATGAATAGATATACATAAAACGTGTCGACAAATGCATCTTTAATTCATAATTCGAATTGGTATTTAGAATGAACAGAAAAAAAATTACCGTGGTGTTTAATCATTTCATCGATAATATATTACAAATGTCATATAATTATATGGATAAGACCCATTTCTCTGCAATCGATTTGCCAGACTTCTCTACTTTGGATGAAAGCGGAGAAAATCATTATAAAGTGTACCGGCTGATAAACGGGCAAGCACGATGGTTAAGTCCTTTGAGAAGAGAGACGAATATTTGCCTACTTTTTGGTGCCGGTTATGATTTCATAATATGTTTCAACGTTGACTTAAGTAATATATCTGTAAGTTTTCATTGTTTTATAAGTCTATGAAGTAAAATTTAAGTGTAAGCAAATATATTAATACTGGAAAGCTATACATTTAAGGGGATATTTTATATATTTATATACTTATATATATATATATATATATATACATTTATATGTGATAATAAGTGACACATAATATATGTATATATATATATATATATATATATATATATATGTAAGAAAAATGTAAGTAATGACATTAACTGTGCAAGTTGTTGAATATTTAAAAAGGTGTGAAATAATACAATTGTCTACATTATATTAACATATTGTATAAGCTTCCATTGGGTTTATAGTTGGTTTTAATAATTAATGGTAAAATAATTCTTAAAATAAAAAGGAATTACTATTAGGCATGACACATACCCAAAAGTATTATGATACAAGACAAACCGTATTCTTGTATTAAAAACAAGAGGCACGAAATGTGGAATCTTTTTAATTTAATTAGTTAATTATCGGATAAAAAAAATCAAGTTAAAAAAATTGTAAAGTGATGGCATACAATATTTTGACAATTCTCTATTATGATGTATTTACGGAAATCAGTTGAAAATTTAAATTAGATAACGATATAGTAAATAATACATCTGTTACGTGACTTGACTGTACCTCGGGGTAAATATAAACAAGGTGTAAAGAACAACGACCGTTATATGCTGATTTTGTGAGGATCCCTTTTTACTCCAGTAACCATTTCCACGATGGAGATATAGATCACAGATATATCAATGATGATCGAGGTTATTTTCCGGGATCATCTCACGTAGAAATTTGGCGGATATTAACAGATACATCTCTTGATGACAAAGCGTTCTTGATGAACGCATTTTGCCACATTATATATTAGTCGACCAGGATATCGCGTACTACGAGATAGTATCATGAACGTGAATTTCATCTTGAGTACATAAACGCGTCCATACAATATTCTACCGACATAAATTTATTCTAATTTGTAACCAAGTGTCAATAGAATTATTATTGTCCGAGGTCCAAGCAGGTTGCGTATTTCGTATTACCTACTACATTGATCCCTTACTTTGACAAAATTCCCAATTGTCATCACCATTATTAGATTATTAGAAATAAGCTTTTAAATTGACTAAGAGTATAAGTATCAAATCAAAAGAGCCGTTATTTAAAGAGCCCCACATGAATCGAAAGGAGACAACAATATGTCGATTAATTGATTTATGGATATTATAGAATAATATATTTACAGATAAAATACGAACAATGTGTTGAAACTAGTGTAGATTCATATGACGTACCTTCGTATCATAAGATTCCATTCAAGCATCAAGCATATATGAAAATCGGAGTTCGGGGAGTACACGAAGATCGCACAACTATAAAATTGATTACATTCAAAATTATTGAGATTAGGTAAGATTCTTGCTTAATTTAATTAACTCTTTGCTTAATGTATTTTTTTTTTTTTTTCGTTAACATACTGTAATATATGTTATTTATTATACCGCAGAAAAATAATTTTATGTTATATTTACATGGTTTTTTTTCTGACAGCTACAAAAAGCATGCAAATGATAGTGTGAATGTATGCAGTATCTGTAATTCAGCAACAAACGAAAGCAACGAGATGACGATAAGCCTGCAATTAATGGCGAGTTTAAATTATATGCTTCAAGTTTTAATAGCTCCGCGTATTGAAATTCATATGGAGAATGTAATAAATTACATTGTGAATACGGATAGTTTACAGTTATTGGTAGTCCGTCCGGATAATTTTGAAACTTTTTACGAAGAGTTGAACGATAGTGATGCAGTCGACACTCCCAGTTCTGATGGTGAGGCTGATCTTACAGCTAATGCTAATGCTCATGCTGATGCTGATGCTGATGCTGATGCTCATGATAATGCCGATTCCGATGAGGATGCTGCTGCTGATGATGATGATGACGATGAAGATGACGAATACGATGACGAATACGATGGCGAATATGATGACGACGATGATGATGATGATGATGACGAATACGATGACGAATACGATGACGACGATTCTGATACCGGCGATGATGATTATGATGACGACGAAAACGATGATGACGATTCTGATGTCGATGCGGATGCCGATCCGGAGGCTGATGCCGATGAAGATCCTGATCAAGACAATGATGACGATGATGATTCTGATGCCGATGCGGATGATAATGCCGATTCCGATGAGGATGCTGCTGTTGATGCCGATGCTGACGCTGTAGCTGATACGGATGCCAAATGCCGATGATGATGATTATACTGTTGCCGATGCGGATGCGGATGCTGACGTTGATACGGATGCTGTAGCGGGTGCTCCTGCTGATGCCGATGCGGATGCTCATGGTGATGCGGAGGCTGATGCCGATGAAGATCCTGATGAAGACGATGTTGACGCTGATGATTCCGATGACGACTCCGATGCCGATGATGATGAGGCTGCTGATTCAGATGATGACAATGCCAATGATGATTCTGATGCCGATGCTGATGCGGATGACGATACTGATGATAAGTTTGCTGCTGCTGCTGATGATGATAATGATGATGACGATTCTGATTCTCATTCTATAAAGAAGGACCATGTAGTTCAAGTTGGCTAAATGAACAATGTTTCAGAATTCATAGGATTATCGTTTATTCGTAATTTTATTCAAAATTATTTTTAGCATGGAATTACCCAGACTTCTAAAATTGTTAAAATACTTTATGACCGAGTTACTAAAGAAATGAAAAAAATATTTATTGATAAATAATTTATTTTTATTTTGCTTTCAGAAAAGTCGCATTTTAATTATTTTTCATTTAGTATAATGACTGATTAATTTTTTTTTATTTCTTTAGATTACCCAGACTTCTATTTTTAATTATTTGATTATTTATATGGTTTAAAATTTGTAAATTATAATCGTATAATGAAGCATTAAATCGACAAATTAAATATAATTAACAATCGTTCAACCCATTCCCACTTAATTCGTCTCCTGGATCCCTGTCATCTCCCATGAATAAGGCCTTTTTATTATACCTTTTCGAAACTTATAAACAAATTTTTTAAATTTCGGCGCTTCAACGCGGGTACTCTCTGCAGTATTTTTTACACCCTCGTTCACGAATCTTCCAGCACCCAGGAATATCATTTATATTTTTTTGTGACATCATTATACCACTTCGAAGTCGGTAACACGTCGGCAACTGCGATAGAATTTTTTATCTCCCATATTCCACTAATAATGCATTATTCTTAATTGTTATAATAAAAGTTCAGTTAATTATGGTGTTTTTGTTGGATTACAGGATGGGTTTATCAAATCAAACAACGTATTTCTTTACAATGAAGTTTATTATTCAGAGACACACGTATAACTATTTCTCAATGTGGGGAAGCACCACTATTTATATATGTAATCCGGGTACAATGTCTGTTACAGAATATAATAACAAAACATGCAATTTTTCGAATTGTTTTTAACATAAAACGTAAACAAGTTAGAAAAATAAATATCCTGCTTTTCTCGGAAAGCGCAAATGTACAATTTTGTTTTTTATTTCCAATAGTTTTATTATGAATTTTAGTCATTTGTATCATTTTGGGCGAAAGAAAAAAAAAATCGTTTTTTGTTCGAACAAAACTTCAGGGTTCTGTTCGCAGCCCTCTTCATTTCTCACACTTAAAGAATGTATGTAGGGCATCTTCCTGGAGGGAACTGCAGTGCGCACACACCGGTCCCGAGTCTTTCCTACAAGGAGGCAACTTGTACGGCCGGTCATCTGCATTTCCTCTGTCCTACCGAGAAGAAGCTCGTCTCGGTATCTGGTGCCTGTCCGGCCTTTTGTGACATTCTTGCAGCCGCCAAGCAATGATGAGTATTCTCCAGTGTAATGACAAGAGGAGCAGATGGACTGGAGGACGCATTTAGAGATATGCGGGAAGTCGGTTGATAGTGGCAGGAGAATTTAATGCTAAAGCTCTCGAAAGAGGTGCAGAGAACCCAGACTCGAGGGGAAACCAGGTCATGGCCTGCAGGCTCGGTCTGGTGATACTTAATACCGGTCGGGTCACCACCCTCAAGATGCCAGGGTACAGGGGAACCATAATCGATATTTCCCTTGCTTAGGAAGATATGGCGGCGTATGTACATGGTTGGCGGGTAATCGAGGACTTTACGACCAGCGAGCACCAATACATCATGTTCTGGGTGCATCGTGTAACTAATACTACAAAAATGATGTGCATCTGCGACCCCCCCCCCCCCCCCCCCCCCCCCCCCACCCCACCCACCCCAC
>JAPYZR010003281.1:0-17840 GCA_030522945.1 Trichopria nigra
AAAAAACCATAAATTTTGGTGGTTTTTTAAGGTTTTCACCATGAAAATAAAATTTCCGCCAATTTTCACCATCATTTTCGTAATCAGCGTACCAAAATATGTAAGTATACCAATCGACATCAAAATCGGTTGGAGGACGTTTTCGGAAGTTTATCCCTTATTTTTTCCAAATATATATTCCTGGCTGCTGGAGCCAATCGTTGTTTTTCGATCAATCTTTTTCTCGGCGAATATTTGTTAACGAATAAACCATAACAAGAAAAAACGCTCGGAAGAATGGAAATCCGTTTTATTTCGCGAGCATCAAAGCGATCCGCCTATGGCCGCTTCACGGTAACTCGCCCAGACGAAAGGAATTAATTTAGGGGACCCGAATTCCTTCTCCGAAGTGGTTGGGATTGATTGAAGCCTATTCTTTGTCCAATTTACGAGCGATATTCACACATAATTTACTTTTTGATCACGCCGCCCTTAAAGATTCCTGCCACGTATACATATAGATACGGCAAGTGCCAAAATTGCCAATACCGCGTTATCGCGGCTAATTATTCCTTGACGCAAATAATAATAATAGCCGAGCGAAGTAAGAACGTCAGGTGCGTATACACCATACGTGTGCGTATCCAATCTTACGTCACGCGAAAACTGGATAATAGCACTCTGGATGCACATAAACGCGCACGCATCCAGAATTAACATTTATCAGCGAGTAGCATCGTGCAACCGTTCGAGTACATGATAAATTTAAATGGCCTGTCTGGGTTAAGAGTTGCGTAAACTCGTCGGAGAAATTATTAATAATAGTAATTGCCCGCGAAAGTACTTAATACGCGTTTATAGTAGTAATATATCGTTATTATATAGATTTCGATAGCCGTGGTGTGCCCGAACTTCATTCATAATCGACATTTCATTGAATAGGAGAACATGGGTGTGGCTGCGAGCGATTATGCGAACCTACTGTTACAAGTAAATGCATGAGAGTTGTGTATGTAATACTTGCGATTGTATAGTAGAGTAGCTCCCGTATAGTGCATATATACATGCCACTGGGTGTTGTGACATTAATAATATCCGTGCTTGTTTTATTCAGTTTGGGCAGTCTGGTACAACCAGCACGGAGAGAATAGAGACCTGTTTAATGCTACGTCGACCTCCTTTTCGTATTCAGTTTTGATTTCAATGTTTTATTAGATTTATAAATAACCCGTCGTGAAACTATATGCTACTATAGGGGTGTATGTAAATACAAAACGTATGTTTATGAAAAGACTTCAGGGTTAAAAAAGAAAGTTCATGATATTTAATAAAAAAAGTAAATTTGAAATGACCTTGATTAAATTTCAAGTGCATGAAATTCAATTTTTTAGGATTGTGCATGAAATATTATTGCGCATGTGTACGTTGCGATTTAGTGTATTGCTGAAGTTCGAAAAGTTGAATTTGAATGAAAATTACAAAAAAAATTTTCAAAATATGTTTCTTAATACTGCGTATGTTTTCATTGGACTCAACGTATATCATCTGCATTAAATTCCATGTAAAGTACCATAAATCCTATACGATTCACGGTAAAAACTTAGATGAGAAAAACTCAAGAATTTTGAGGAACAGGACAGAAAGCGACGATAGCATGCATGCAAACAAAAGACAACAACAGTAGACAACATTAGACAACAACAATACAATAATTAATCAAAATGGACCAATTTAGATAGACCATCGAAAGAAATACATCATAAAAATAGATTAAACTTAAGTCACTGATGATCTTCAAATATTACTAAAAGTTGACTAAACGTTCGTAATGCTGTCAAAAGTCGATAACACGCGTAAGATTAAATACAACTGGTCTGACAAACATTGATAAAAATCTATAAAAGCAAACACTTGATGCATGAAGCAACGGAAAGGGATAGAAGTTTATGATGCACGGTAACAGTAGACAAACATTGACAAGAACAAAAATGATCAAACCTCTAACAAAAATGAGTATTAGCAAAAGTTGACGAACTGATAGATGTTGCTAAAATTTACAAAAGATATAATCTTGCTGAATAATTTTTCTGAAATTTGGAAAAATATTGGACAGGATTTGGTAAAAATGCATGAAGTAAAATCATTAAATAATAATAAAAAGATATAAAAGAAAACTGAGTAAAAATTAACAAAATTGACAAGAAATAAAATTAGAATACAAATTTTGGAAAAGCAACTATCGATCAAATTTGTGAAAAAATTAAAGTATACTTAACCCGATTGTTTAAATAAAACAATTATATATCACTTGAATGTAAAAAGTGATAAAATGATAAGATTGATAAGTCCAATAGAAAAGGACGATAATAATATAGAAATGTTAAAATAGAAAAGATACTTTATACTTATAGAGTTTGTATGAAAGAGACGCGGTTAGTAGACCTTCAAAAATGAGGGAATTCGAATCACGGAATGATTAATTTGCAATAAGTTGAAAAACCTTCAAAAAACAATGCAACGCAAAGAGGCGGATCAGCATGGTGAGAAATAAGACGGTGTGAGAAAGAGGGAGGAATTCGATAAAGAAGTACGACTCGAATGTGGAATATAGAAGAAAGATAGAGGGGGGGTTGAAGGAACAGATTTAGGACGGGGAGTAACCGAAAAGAAAAGATTCAGAATTTATGTCTTGCACATATAGTCGATATATATAAGGCCGTCCTTTACTAACATGACTCCTTCCTTTTGTTTCATTCCGAGATATAAAGCGCTTCCTCCTAAAAATACGTGTATTTTTAGATAGATCTGCATTCGCGCTGATCTACTCGTATACTCATATACTTATTTAACGCTTAAAATGCGATCAGAGTTGATTTTTTTGGGTAAGCGGATCAAACGTGTACTTACATTTCGTCGGTTATAAATACGTATCTGGCCTACGGAGGAGTCGCGAGGTTCTCGTCCATTCTGAATTAAGCCTGCTTATGTAATTTGCTGGATCAAATAAGATTTCATTAAATCTGGTAAACGGATCATTTTTGTACTCCTCCCGCCTTGAAATAAGCCGATATATTAGGTTTTCAATTAAAGCGAGAAACACTTTTATGGGCGGTCGAATGAGACGATGAGTACAGAATAAGAGGGTAATGTGAATCAAAACTAAAAACGATGAATCTACTGAAACTATATAATTCGATATAATAGAAACTACGCGAAGCGAAAAAGAGGCTTCTCATTTTAATTTCACATATTTTGCATGGTGATAAAAAATGACATAAAACATATTTAGGACACTGTTAGTGCGGTGGATAACATCACCGATATGAAATATTAGCAATGTAGCAATTGTATCTCCGATAGAAACTGGCGACAGTTATCTGCCCGTTTTTTTTTTTTTTTTTTTTTTTTTTTTTTTTTTTTTTTTTTTTTGTTTTTTTTAAAATTTTATCTTCTTACTAAGAACAACGATTTTGTAATAGTGCAAGTAATTATTTAGTGACAATAGGCAACTATTGATTCATGTGGAATAGCAGTTTGCCATATTGATTACGTCTTCGCTACTAAAACTCTTTCATCAAAAAAATTTGCTGTACAAATTACAATGATTTATTTAACAAATTCTAGTAATAATTGGCCTTTTTCGAAAAAGTATGTTTATGCGAAAAATCATTGAAAGAAATGAAGCCATTTTAATGGATAAAGTCTTATTTGTTTTCGAGAAATGATTTTCTACGATTTTATCGACTAAATTTTTCAGAAATGTGTTTGAAAAATGTCTGCCTATATACTATCGTTTTTGTATTACTTAAAATCACCCGAGTGTGTAATGAATTTTAAATCATCAAAAGTTATTGTTCTTAACAATGCATACTATATTCGTATTTTATTTAAAATTATATATTTTGTTGCATTATTCCTTAAAATCCGGTCACTTCAAACAATTTTTTATTTATACGATAAGGAAATTCATTTAATTATATACATAAAAGTTAGTTGTTAAATAAATGATACATGGACATATATATATCAAACTTTAACAGTCTAACAAACTATATTTTCTTCTGAGACCTTATTTAGTCAAAACGTATGTATACTGATGGATTTGTGCTTGACTCTTGCGGTTGCAATCGTGAGTTTGGCAACACTGCGAATGTTTCTCTTTATTTTTGTATCTACTTTACGTATGAAACGAATGCGACGTTGCCAAATGTCTTATTTTATCCAATAGGAATAAACTACATATTTTCATGCAAATTTGATTTATTACAAATCTCACAAGTACCGAATTGGATTTTCTAAAGCGCAGCGAAAAAAGGGTAAGTTCCCATAAGACTGAAAATTAAATAAAAAATAAAACTTTTAGGGTCATTTCATATCCCTGTAAGTTTTGGCAGAACTTTCCGTAGTTTTCTTAAATATCTGTTATAGAATATCCGTACGGCAGGAAATATTGCATCATTATTTGCATAGATATATATATATTATTGTGATATCAAATTAATATCGAATAACCATGGAAGTTATATTGAATAACCATCTCAGAAATATTTGTGCATTATTGCAGTAACATTTCAAAAATATTACGATTATGTTTTAGCAATATTGCACATATATAGTCGTAATATTTCTGGAATATAACTGTAATATTTCTGAGATGTTTGTGCAATATTACTGAGATAAAGAAAAGTGGCGGACATCGTGTCTTGCAGTAATATTTCTACAATATTTGCCAGAATATATATTTGCAATATTGCTGCTATACTGAAATTTTCCTAAAATATTCCTGCAATATTCCTGCAATATTGCTGCATCAATATTTCCTGCCGTACCGTAAAATACGTTCGCTTGTAAACAAATCCTTGCCAGAAATAAGTCAGTAAATTGAAGATAACGTACAATGTCTGCAATTCAGGGAAATTTCTGCATGGAAAATTGTATTACGAAAAGAATTGGAAACCTTCAATGACATCAGTACTATTTGTGCAATGGATCGTTTAATGATGACTAATATATATACAAATATACATATTAGTGACTGCGACATCTGATATTATAATATCCGGTATTTGTAAATATCCGATAAGGTGTCAATCAATATTTTTATATTTATCAAACGGAGTAAAAAAAAAGCTTTGGTTTCACGCACTTGACTTAAAAGAGATTTAAGGGTATATATTTGATATGCGTAAGAGTTATCGTTTGTTTCTTAAGAACAATAGCATTTTTAATTTTTAATTTTCCCTATTCCTATTTTCCTATATTTTATAAGAAAACTGTATTAAACATATATTTATGTTAGTTGAAGTTCCAATTATAATGGACGTGTGAATGCCATGTACTGTTTTACCGATAAATCGTCTTTTACAAAATTTCCCCTTGATTCGTACCGTAATTTCAAGTTTCTTATTCGTTTTGTAAACGGCATTTCCCTCAGAGGCGTAAACGAAGCCTATATAGCGGTTAAAATTGCTATATCGCATAAACACTTATCGGCGCGATGCATCGCAATGCGGCTTACAACTTCGTATCAACTTAATTAAGTAAGGAAAAGTCACGCGCAGTTGTTAAAAAAAATATATTGCTTTTTGAACCGGGTTGTAACTGTACTGATAACTTTCATGACGATATTTTTATAAACTACATTTTGTACGGCAATATAAATAACATGATGTACAAAACAACATTTTTTAAATATACTGCTCCTTGATAGAGAAACACATTGAAAAATCGAGCATCTCGATCTATTATTCTTCTAACTTTCAATGAAATTTGTCAAATTAACAGTCTAATCCCTGTCGGAAACGGCAACCCTAAATATGCGGCATTATTACCAGAAAAAACCGGTTTAAACCGGTCCCGAAAACAACCAATATTAGGTAAAAACAAATAAATCAGTACCGGTGTCGAAGCAGTCCACTCGGTATTTTTTCGAAATTAAACCACAATAAAACCCGAAAAATACCGATATTTATGAAGTTTACTGCGGTTGTTTTTTGATAATAAACCGGAAAACAACCAAGAAAATACCGCGTTTTTCCCTATTAAACTACAAAACAACCAACAAAATACCGACATACGAGCAGCTCTGTTTCGACATCGGTATTTTTCCGGTTGTTTTTACGCAATTCTGGTTGTTTTCGGGACTAATTTAAATCGGTTTTTTTTGGTCGTTTTGCGGTTACCGTTTCCGATAGGGATTAATTAACATATGCGAAAAATAGCATTTTTCCGAACAAAAAACGGTGCATGCGAAATAAAATGTCCCCCTTTCAAAATTCCAAAACACAATTCCATCAGATGAACATGTTGAAACCAGGTACATATATAAAAGTATGTTTGCATATTGAACAAAGTGCAAACAAGCGTTCGTAGTCCCTGTATATGTTGTTAATATATGGCATGTATAATCATGCTCCGGTAAGTCTGGGAAATCGGACATATCGCTTAAATAACTTTTAGCCTTTAATTCTGGTCGAATGATTTTATTGGATCGAAAACCTCGCGTTCAAATAGGTTTTTAATGCGTGCTCGCAGAAACATCACACACACACACACATCCTCACACCTACTTGAACGTCGTAACAACGATATGGCATATTTTGTTAGTAATCCACTTATAGTGGATAGTAATGCTATTTGGTGTTTGTAGCGGTATGTGTACCTGTGTGTGTGTTTGCGTGCGTGACTGGTTGCTCGCATGCTTGTGTGGATACGTGCTCGCATCCGGAACTTGTGTTGGTTAGGTTATATGCACGGTAACTGTACACGTATATACGAGCTTCGCTTATATACCATGTCTCATGGCATCGCCAAGTTTTTACGGCACAGCAACTTCGAGCCTGGTGATGGTGTGTATACGTTATATATATTATATACACATACACACACACACACACACATATATATATATATATATATATATATATATATATATATAAATGGTATCACCCTCACACGGATGTCGGTTCGCGTACGTGCACGCCTCTTTTCTAGAACACGAAAAGATTTATCTCTCGCCGCGGCACGTGTACTACTGATAACGATTTTGTGCCGCTGGAAAACAAACGACGGAGGAAGCGATAAATATATAGTGGTCACACTTACACCGCACCTAGAACGTTAATGTTAAGATTTTAATTGAACCTGTTGGCAGTAAGCAGGATCTAATGAGGAAACATCGTGTTTTCGGACGGTGTACTGGGCTGAACATGTACATATATATATAAACGCGAGCGCGCGGGAGTGTGAATATATATGCGTGTGTGCGTGTGCGTTTATTGGAGTGTTTCAGAATGAAGTGGGAGAGTACACGCAGTGTATTGAGTGTAAATAACTACAAGAGTTCATTCCATCTTTTTCATATTACGTAAGGATATCATACCTAAAGGATCAAAACGGTTTCAATTTGTGGTAAAAAAATAAGCAATTTTTTAACATTTTTATCATATTTTTTGTAATTATATGAATTATTATTAAAAATGTGATATGCTTTTCCACCTACAAAATCGCGTGTGCTCCTTCACTCGATTTGTGTGTATGTGTGTGTTCAACCGTACCTATAGTAACTTGTAGTAACTCGATGACATCCTGCGGGATTCGATGATTTTTAAGTAGGTAATATAAAATTACTTTGATATTAAAAAAATTATAATCGGGTGTAAAAATAAAACATTTAGAGGCAGCTATATATAAAAATGATTTATTCCGCAAAGTCCATATAAATGTGGCATTGGAGATTGCATAATAAAAAGCGACGAGAAGATATGAAAAATAGATTCAATTCGTGTGTAACCACATTCGCCACTAAATTATTAAGATAAGAGGTCGTTTTACCGCAATAAATCACATCGGCGTTATATAAATTAAAAATAAGCTTAATTTTAGATTTCTTTCTTATTCTCGGCGAGTTTATCAATGAGATAGTTCTTTTAATGAACGCATTCGTAATTGCGACATTGCATCTTGAAACATTCGCGATGACCGAAGCGATTCTGATAAGGAATTTTATATTCAGACAGTCAAGTGTATATTGTGAGTTTTTTTTTTAACGAAATAAGCGATATATAAGTACTGTATAATGAAAGAAATAATCGGACAAAATTTTGATTTGCATATAGTTCAAAGAATTAATTAATAGTAAATTTAGTATATAACCTTTAAAGTGAAACACAAACTTTAATCAGTAAATGAATTTGTTAGTAACATTGTTAAATATTTGTTAATAACATTGGTTTTTGTTGAACGAATCTTTAAAATCCACTTGTCATATAAGGTTTTTAATAATTCAAAATGGAGAAACCACAATAATACCAAAACAAATTTTTTGAATGCTAAATTTACTGATTTGAAATTGGAATCATAAAAAGAATATATTTAAATGTTTCACATTGTCATATTCACATTAACCGCCATTTTTATTTCTACAAAATTAGTTCCAATGCTTATCGTTTTGTTCAATTTTTTGTTTCGATCTGCCATTTTTTATCAGTATGCTACTGAACTGATGGTAAGTCATGAAAGTCGTTAAACACTCAGAAAGTAGGGAAAGCCAAAAAAATTGCGAAATTCAAATAAAAACAGGCCCGATAAGCAGTTACAGTTGATACAAATTGACCAAAGGGAAAAAGCTGAATATATGAAAAATTATAAAAGTAATGTAAAATGATAATTAATGTTCGTCAATACCAATCATAATTTTGTAAAATGATGAAAAATTATTAAAAATACAATTTATTAAAATCCCGTAAGCAACAAAAAGAACGTAAAGATAACACATTGCAATGCATTCGAAACAATTGATTAAAATCGGGAAGAGAGAGAGAGAGAGAGAGAGATATGAAAATAAACGAACAATACAGGAAAATAATGAAAAATGTAATAATCGACAAGCATGTAGTATCGAAAAACGGCGAAAATAACATGAAAGTGAAAAGCTACATAAATGAAAATAATAAAACCAAGATAAATTATAATAATGTCACTTTGAGATTTATTGCGATGATAGAGAAAAATGTATTCACACACGGATGTCCGCGGATTTATTTAACGTTTTTGTATATATATATATATATATATATATATATATCTCCAAGTTTTTAGCAATTAGCAAGAATACTTAATATTTTGATGACAACTGACGGGTATACAGCTGTTGCCCATTGTTAAATACACGGAGGCATTTAATTTTTGACAACTCTGCTTATTAAAAAGCGCATAATCGTTTCGTGAATGTGCAAGTGTTTGGCAGCTTGTATACGTCAGTTTTTGTACGAGTGTGCGAAAGGTAATTTTCGTTGAAGAAAGGCCTCGTTCGACGACTAACTGAGGGGCATGAAATGTATACTTGAACGCTTATAAAGAGCCCCAAAATTACATTTACATATCAAGACCCCTCGAAACCAGTAATGACTTATCCTTACGCATCTCTCTCGCTTAATGACTATACATTCGCGTATATTCATAATAAATTAACAACAAAATGAAGTCCAAGTATCACCTCATTATCGAAATATATAAATATAATAATTTTGCTTTTTCATGTGAAATCCCATTGTAACGAACGATCAAATGAACGAATCAGTTTCGGACACTTCAAGATACGTATCGGTTATAGTAACCTCAAAATCTGTCAAAACCGCTGGTTCTGCATAAACACGTGCCATCGTCCCGAAACAGTCAAGTTCATTGACGCTAAAAGACAACCCCATCAAACAAGTTAAGCTATAGGCCCTGATGTAGAAAACCACCGTCAGTTAAATTACAAATCGTTGAATCACTATACTATCGATAAATTTCACCCCTAAAGTGACACTCTTCACATTCCATCCTCTCTGTCCTGACTCCAGTCTCCATAGTCGGCTTGCGAGTGTACGAAACTTTTTGCGCTTGTTTTCTTTCGCTGGCAATTAATCATTCCACTGTGCATCATGCCAGAGGACTGAGACCATTAAAAAATCCAGAAGTAGTATTTCGGGCATTGCGCACCTTACTTCCGCGATTTCCCAACTTGCCAAAATCACATCATCCTCTTTTATCCGCCATCAGCATCAGCTACCGTCGTCCTAAGTACCATTGCGTAAGTTATAAATAACGTGCGTCATACTCGATATTGTCATGTATCGTCAGAGCATGAATTATGTGATACGTATAGAGACGCGCCTCCCTTCTCGCCGGGTCGTCCTCGCGTGGGCGTGTATGGGTGCACGTCGGACACTACCAGGTTCCTTTCGTTGTGACCGACTCGGCCTCGTCTCGTGTATTGTCTCCTACTATACATATAGGCCATACCCGCAACAGCCCTCGGCCTGCTACAGCTGTGGCACGGGGGCCCTTCTCCCCCAACAAGAGCGACCCCTTGGCTTCGACCAAACGGGTATATATATATACGAAATTATTCTGGTGGCACGTCAGCAGCAGACCCCCACGGAGAAGCTACGGCCCTTGCCAGCTTGCTTGCTTGCTTGGCTTGGCTGGTCTGCCTGCATGCCAGGCTGTCTATATACATGCAGACTATTACTACCACATCAGCAGCAGAAGGGCCACACTACGAGGATTCGCTCGGGCGATGGCGAACAAGCTCGGCCACACTGTGTATATGCACACGTATACACGTAAACCCGGATGTTCGATTTGCCATTACGCTTCGTTATCGAATTATTAGGCCCGCTATATACGTGTGTCCGGATTATTCTAATTTTCCGTTTACGCCCCGGTCATTGTACCGAAACGTCGTTCGTTAGCGTATAAGCGCACTGGCGAGGCTTACGAACAATATGCGCGAGACCATTAACTCTTCCGTTGTTGCAGGTACATGAGCGGTAAAGTCGTAACGTTTTGCACTAGAATTATAATGGATATTCCAGGAGGACTTGACGAATTTTTAGTATTCGACCTGAATTTAAAAGCAGTTTCGGGATCTTTAAAACCTGACACCTGATATCGAAGTCTGCGTACACGACATACAACATGGAAACTATAGAGATATTAATCAAATGTGACTAGATCGCATCATAGTTACGTGTCGTTAGGTTCTACTTCCCTAGCAGAATGCCGGTTTAGTACTTTAGAAAAGTCGACGCCATTAGACATCTGCTGCGTAGATTCCTGGCGCTGATTACGATGCAGGCAAATATTTTTCAAGCTTAATTAAACGATTTAATGAGTTGATCTATTATTTCCGATGTACCGTTCCATATTCATAAATTGTTAAAATATTTGCGACTAATTCATTCGGTGAAAAAAGTCACTGATTGAGTTACAGAAAACTGTGTCAATTAGTGGAAAGGATATATTTCCCAATTAGCAGTGGACATCAATTCGATCAATTTTCGTAGATTCATCCATGGATGAAAATTGGACTTACATTTGGATATGTACGAAAAATGGAACTTTAGACTCACACTTACATTGAACGACGAATGCATCAGTTTCTATAGAAAACCGATGTATGTTTGCGTCCATTGTACGTCCTCGCGCCAATGAAAACTGGATGATTATATCCGATTTGTGCTTGTGCTATCTGGATTAAGGATTTTTTTTTTTGGGAAGATTCTTTTAATTTACAGTAACTAGCAATCTTTTACAAATTAAATTAGAGGAAACTCGACAATTTGTATAAAACTACTATAATTGTAAGTAAACTGTTACATAATTGATCTACTGTGATGTAAATTTCAGTTAATTCATTTATTTTATGCTTAACAGATTCTTCGAACTAGTACTTTCTAACTAAATTTCACACCGTATATAATTAAATTGACACCATTATAATAAACAAGTGGTTAAAGATTACTGTTCAGTTATGAAATGTATAATAAATTACAAACGTAAACAAAATAATTAGTGAAAAAGATTTTTTTAAATTTGACAAAAAACAACAAAAGACATGAAAATCATAAGGAAATAAGAATAAACAATTTACAAAAGTATAATGAAAGCAATTAAAAAATAAAGAAAATAGTAATATTACTGGGTAAAATTTGTAAAATTTTTAAAATAACAAAAATACAGTGATAACATGTAAAAAAAATGATAACCTAATCCATGTTGGGTAAATCTACTATAATTAATTACATGTCTCTGTTAATGACAACATTAATGACCCTATGTTTTTTTCGAATTAGTAAAACAAACGCATCATTTGTAAGAAAACAATTAATTACCAATTATTGCATTACAAACATTATATTCCAACTGTTGTTTTATCCAATTCACAGGAATGCATTAATTCAATGCTATTTACTACTATGTAGTAAAATCGTATATTATTATTATTATTTATTAACTATAATTATGATTTTAATACTTGGAATAAGAAGTGTATCGATTATGGAAATGATATATGACCTTTTCCTTGAAATTTCTGATTTTATACTTTTCTCCGCTATATATCCAACGATTAAAACCCTTACTTATGAATTCTTCAAGCTCGTCGTTCGTTATTTTCACCAAACCCGTCTGGAACAAATTTAGATTAGGTGCACGAATATCTGCTAATATTTTACTTGTTGCGATTCTGTATCCATTTACCACGAGGTGGTCTGATAAGTTGATAAAGACATAATAGAATATAGAAGCTCGTATAATCTGCACTTAGTTAAGCAATTTCAGTATCCGAAACTCTATAATAGCAAAGCCATGAATAATCTCAATAATAATCTATATTAATGTGACCACTAATGAGCTATTGTCTTTGTTTGTTTTAGGTAAGTATCAACTTTCCAACCGGACGAAACTTCTAGAGATATAAATGGAGCAAGTAACCGTATAACAATCGTAATGTTAGTCAACCAGACGAACGTAAGTTTTTTTTTTTTTTTTTTTTTATCCATAAGATGAACGTAATCGTAATTATACGTGAACTTGAAATTATGAAGAAAATTTTTTAGAATTTCTTCAATGAATACGATGCGTACCGAAATGAAAAATGTATTTTGATGTAAATTGCATTACACGAAACTCCTCTCGTTAATTAAAAATTATTTATGCGTGAGGCGAAAATGGAAATGCGAATTTCAACTCTTGATTGATTAGCTTCATACGTACAACAATATATTTACGTCGATGTAACTTTTTTAATATTTGATTCGCAACACGTGGAAGCGAGTTTACAATAATAACTTCAATAGTATTTTTCTCGCCAGACGTAGGAGTTATTAATATTTAACAACCGGTTCCCTAATCTGAATAATCGAGTCTGGGAATAAAAAATCCTGAAATCGTCTAATGTTTGCTGCGTTTCGTCATTCGGGGCTGATTCGGAATTAAGTTAGCGCGCCGCCGAAAGCAAATTTACAGTTCTTTATTAAAAAAAAGATGTTGACCATTTTCAACAGTGTGTACGTTTGGTATTAAAGTTTTAAATTAGCTTTGAATGAGATTTAAATTTTCGGGTAACAATTGTTACCATTCATTGTAACTCAATCAGTTTCTCCCTGCATTCGACGTACGTATATTGATGTATTCACTCGACTCGTTCCAATCTGATATGTATAGACATTCGATTTTAATCGGCAGTTGAAGTAACTGTATTATCAATCAAGCACGACCTTCCACGTAAAGAAAAACTAGTTTTACCAAACAAATCATATTCAATTAATCACTAATTAATTGATCCAAGTAATTTTTAAAAAAATATGTGAAAATAACAATACATTTTTCCAACATCAGTACGCCTCCTATTCTGACGTCAAAAAAAAAAGGTATAGGATCGTATAATTTCGGTAAAGCTGCACCTTGAACATAATAGAGAAACCGGATGCTCAAAGCATGTCGAATTCGACTACGCGCACAAGATGTTAAGATATAACTAAAAATTGCTCGCTATTGACTCGAAAACGCAATACGCCGACTCTAGCAATTACCGGAGGGAAAATTGCTTCGAACGGAATAAATCTATTTTTTTTTTGTGTGTCATATATATACATATATTACGCAGATGTCGATTCTGATGTGCGCATGCATGTGTTTGTAAGCAGCAACGTAACTAACATACATGTTAATCATGCTGGTTTGCTTTGTTCATTTATATTTTCCATAAATATCCTCCGTCAAATTCATGTACATATATTTTGTTTAAGACAATCATTCATTTTGTTTGCAGCGAGTTTCAGGTGTGAACGTTTTTTATTTTCACAGGATTTTGCGTTTGATTTTTCTGGCGAGAGTGAAACTATATTAAACAATTGCAAAATGTATAGTGAAATCTTGAAAGAATTTCCCTCAATTATGAAAAAGAATGTGATTCACGTGACAAATACAAAAAGTCCTCCAGACGTAATTGAATGATGAAAGATCATTTACCTATCGCTTTAAAAATTTTTTAAACAATTCATATTAAATAATCGAACAACTTTTTAAATAAATAGTAATTATTTTTTTTTTTCGACAATTACGTACAATTATCGTAGTAATCAACGCACCTTTGCGATTGAAAAAAATAATATCGAGCGCTTATCCGAGATGTAATTTTCCTGATAATGTTGTAATCGCATTACGATAATGCAATATTATTTACTGTAATCTCAGTTTCCATTGTATTAAACTGGTGCGTGAATGGGGCCTATTCACACATGCGAGCGTATATATATATATATATGAGTGTAAACATTCACACATTGGTAGCCAGTCGTACCAACGTACCATATAGCACACACTTACAGGCATGCACGCGATACCAATACCGTGCAAGGGTAGAACACGAGACGTAGAACAAAGTTTGTTATTGGCCCACCCTCGGCGATGCCAGGCGCTCAGTGTTCGTTAGTTTCGCACGGTTGACCAGGCGATCCCTATTATAATTTGTAGACTATAAATTATTTTCAAACCCCCATCTTTTTTCATTGACAGGACGGTAGGCCTCAATTCGGAGTCGCATTAATCAGATGACGTGTAATCACTGATCGTTTACTTGGTTCGGTGTATATATTATTATTTAATAAAGTCGTGGCTATAGTATAGGTACATCATCCGAGTTGATGTTTACTCATCTTGTCTTTGTTATCATCTAAGATTAGATTAAAAATATTGATTCTACAATGAATTTATGTGTAACTTGATATTTAAAAAGGAAAATGGCGATTAAAAAACGTTTGGTTGAAATGTGAAAGTATTATAAGAAATAATGCTAAGAGTAATAATTCATTACTCGAAGTAAACGACTTCGAAATTACGTAACAAGGTAGATGTACCAATTAGTGATCATTCTCTCATGATTTTCCTTTTCTTTCTTCAAGTAATTATCGAGAAAAACTCCACTAATAGGGACGCAGACACTAATTGGTATATATTTACTTCAAATATAGGCGATACGAAGAAGATGGCAATTTTGAAAACAAATATTAAAAACCTGATGATAAAGGACAAAATTTGACAACACGAATACTGATAAAAATGAAATGGTAAATTTACTAAGAAAAAGAAACGAAAATTGATAAAGGCAAAGTGAGACAACAAATAGACGATAATTGTCGATGATACAAATAATTAAAAAAGATAAAGAACAGAAAGTTAAAAAATAAAACAAATCCTGATGAAAATGAAAGATTTTTTAGCGAAATGAATGAATAGGAGTCAATCTACAGAGGAAAGTTGACAAAAGTAAAGAAAAAGTTGAAAAAAAACAAAAGTCGGCAAAAGTGAAAACTGGCGAGAAGAGAAAACAAAAGTTAGGAATGACAATAAAAGTTGACAACGTTGGAGAAAGACTGGCAAGAGTAAAACAAAACATTGTTTTTTTTTTTTTTTGTTTACAAACTACCAAAAAGTTGAAAATGTATCTTTTAAGTTTCGTTTTTACTTTATTAAATGAAAAATAACACTTAAAATCGAAAATGACCGAATCTGTTCGTGTACACTACTAAAAATGTTAGGTTTTCTCATTCATTTTTACAAAACTTTGTACGTCATTTATTTTGCCAAACTTTGTTTAATGCAATTAATCGAGTTTTCGTGCATGCTTTAAACCAACTTTCGTTCCCGCAGGGTAATCGATTTAGAAACTATACAAGTAGAATTGTGTAGCAATAAAGTCAAATAACGAAAATTGGTTCCAACATATTCCTCCTCAATTATAGATTATAAGTGAATTCATTGAGTCACTTCTAAACACAAAATAAAGCACAGGATATTAACTGGAATGTAGAATCAAAGAATAGTTTAGTGCAGCCAGAAAAAGTGGAGGAGGATTAAGCGTACATTACGTGCCGAGGGCGGAAAGTTGGCAATTTCTATCGAGTGAGAAATCATAACCCTTCAACCGGTACTGCAGAAAACGAGTAACTTGTAGCGGGTAAAAAGAGGTACTTTTCTCGCGGTATCGCTACAATATTATCTTCTTGATTCGATTTTCTGCAGGAAGCTTTTAATATAATGTTTTCACGCCAAGATGATCTTGTCATCTCATCAATCTTTTTCGTTTTATCGTGAAATCTTTGCACATATATTACATGTCATGAAATCTTCTCTTTTGACGATTACTTTGACCTAGCACAGCAAACTTTCCGCCCGGCAAAAAATTGCCAACTTTCAGCCCTAGTTTTACAATATTGCATGTTATTCCCGTAAGAACTCCTCTTCTGCAGTAGCACGCCAGAATAAGCTATCCCTTTAATAAATCTCACGCGGTGACCAGGGAGCAACAATCGCCACCGAATTGTTTGTCGAGCTTCCGAAGAAGAATTTCCCCGTTCCGTTTCTTTGTTCTTCTTCTGATAAAAAAGCGCGGCAAAACTAAACCTGACGTTCGAAAAATATCTTATCGACATTGGATTTCAAACATTTCCCTGCTCTTACCCGCGGTTATGGACACGTATCGTTTTTCAACGGGAAACCAGGGAACCCTAGCTCGTCTCCCACCGGGTGGGTGGGTGCCGGTTCCGTCCGACCCACCCCGATCGTACCCGACACTAAAGGTATACAGTGTCGCTTTTAAAGCAGCACGAGAGGTGCAGCTTTTGCTCGGCTTCCTTCCTGTTCCGTCTCGTCGGCGTCGGCGTCCTATACACGCGCTTCCATCCTCGGGAAGAAAAATGGGGGCGTTGTCACCAGGTTGTTATTAATGTGCACTTTGCAAGCTTGCGATGTGTGTTTATTGTTATGCTCCAAGGTACGGTCTTTTATTTATCCCGCTTAACACGCTGAGTACGTACACGCGCGCGTTATTCTCTGCAGACCTTTTTGAAGGAGCGTCTATCGATTCGCGTCTCATTGTTAGCAATGGAAATGTCATACATTTTAGAATTCCATAGGTGGAAGCACATTTAATACCACAGTCATAAAATGTTCCTCTTCTAAACAATTAAATTAATGACGATATTGTTTCATACTCGTCGACTCCAAGCCCACGTCATCGACCTGAAGTCGTCCACAAAATTTATCAAGAATTCGTATCAGCAATTGGCGTGTTTTTGAAAAAGAGTTTGTAACGAAAGATATAGAAAAACTTTTAGAGAGAATTCACGCAGTATCCCGTTTATTTGTAGTCAATGGTGCTATCTGCTTTAGCCGAAGTCTGAAGCATCATTCCCTGAAAATTTCTTAAATATGACGACATCAAATATCTGCTTACGCAGGAATTCCTCTCGCTCATTCAGAGATTACGTTCCATTGTTCTTCTGCAATTCACGAGGGTCCTTAAAGGCTCAATTGCGGACAATTAATTTTTCGTGTATACACGAAAAAGCCTCCTTTTCTTCAAGTGACGAGAGATAATTTATGGATCTTTCGCTGACCTGTTGCCGACATTTTAAGAAATTGAATTTTTGTTTTAACCCAGCAAACAATCACAGAAGTTATGTCACAATTATGTAACAGTTACATTAAAATGTCGCCTCAAAATTGGCACAGTTACATAACAGTGATTG
>JAPYZR010003282.1:0-14570 GCA_030522945.1 Trichopria nigra
ACCTGGAGGATCTTACGATCAATCATGCCATCCATTTACTGGGCAGTGCAAATGTAGATCTCACGTTGGAGGTCGCACTTGTGACCAACCTGAACAAAATTACTTTACGAGCCCTCTCGATTATATGACGATCGAGGCCGAATCGGACGTGTTTGTGAATGTACGGATAGATAATTTTTATTAATTTCGATAAAGAGTTTAACATAATTCGAGAATTTTAATTCGTTTATAAGCATAACATTCTTTTGCAATCTAGGGCGGTCTGATAGTTATTCGAGAACCATATCGTGATGGTAGAAATACGACATGGACAGGCACAGGCTTCAGGCGTGTCTATGAAGGGACCACGCTGGACTTTATCGTGACAGATTTACTGAAATCTATGTTCTACGACATCGTCGTTCGATACGAACCCGTAGAAAGAGGAATCTGGGAAGACGCAGACATCTTCATCAAACGACACGAGCCAGTTGATTCCGATGGTCCATGTTCTAGGTGGCGTCCGGAAGATGATCATTTAAGAGTACCTTTACCGTATCGTGAAAGGAGCTCTAATGCGAGTCATTCAGTTTGCTTGGAAGCAGGCAAAGAATATATAATTCAACTTCATTTTAATCACTTTAGCGGACAAATGGACACACCTAGCGCGTCACTTCTTATTGATTCGGTAATCCATTAAACCTATTAATTGTTCTATCGCATAAAAAAGAAATATCAATATAAACATAAAAGAAATGCTTTTTACATTTTTACAATATGTAGATCGTCATAATTCCAAGGATAGATACGATTCGGGAAGTGGAGATAGGTGAAATTCGTTTAGCTGAGTTCGAGAGAAAACATTGCTACGACTACTATAAGACCGTAGGTTCCCAAAGAACCAATGATGTCGACTTTGAAGATTGTAACAAATTATTTGACGGAATTAGTTATTACATTTATGATGGCGCCCAACGTAAGTTCAATATGATGATGTATATGATAATCACTAGAAACATAAGAGTACGAAGTCAATAACAAAGGCGGAAATTTCTGATTTCAGCTTGTGATTGTAACCCAACGGGGTCTCTCAGTCTTTTGTGCGACAGATACGGGGGTAAATGCCAGTGTAAACTGAATGTGGATGGCAGGACTTGCGACCGTTGCACTGCCGGAACTTACGGATTTGGACCTGACGGTTGTAAACCCTGCGATTGCAATAGCGTCGGCGCTTTAGACAACTTTTGTGACGTGGAAACGGGCCGATGCAAATGCAAAGACAATACGTATGGAAGAACGTGCGGTGATTGCGAGCCAGGTTTTTGGGATTTCCCAAATTGCAAAAGATGCGAATGCAACGGTCATGCTGACAGTTGCGATCGGAAAACTGGTGCTTGCCTGGACTGCCGAGACTGGACGACAGGTCACAATTGCGACCGTTGCGTAGATACCTATTATGGGGATCCGCGCCTTAATGTAGACATTGCTTGCAGACCATGCCCTTGTCCAGGTAACTAGATCGTATTATATCATCTATAAAATAATTTGAGTGTATTGGTCTCATAACATTCATTTAATTTTAAGGTACTATCGATTCTGGGCACTCTTACGCTAAAAGTTGTACTTTGGATCTAAACACCAACGACGTTATTTGTGAATGTGCCGAAGGTTACGCGGGATCCCGTTGTAACATTTGCGCTGATAATTACTTTGGCAATCCTGAGGTACCCGGTGGAAAATGCGAGCCTTGCGATTGCAGTGGCAATATCGATCTGCGCCGAACCGGAAATTGTGATCCTCAAACTGGAGAATGCCTTCAGTGTCTCTCTAATACGGCTGGTTTCCGTTGTCAATATTGTAAAGCCGATTTTTATGGGAGAGCCGAGCTACAGGATTGCAAGGAATGCAATTGCAACTTACTAGGCACTGACAGTTCAGGTGTATCCTGCGATCACCGTACGGGAAAATGTCCTTGTTTGCCTCATGTTATAGGGGATGATTGCAGCAAATGTGAAGAATACCACTGGAAAATAGCTAGTGGGGAGGGATGCGAACCGTGCGATTGTGACGTTGTAGGCAGTAGATCAGCACGGTATGTATTTAATTAATTTTAATCACGTAATTAATAATTCTTAGAACAAACAAAAAATATATCATTGTGCATTGTATGTAGATGTGACGACTTCGAAGGAACATGCGACTGCAAGGAAGGATTCGGCGGAAGACAATGTAACGAATGTCAAGCAAACTACTGGGGAAATCCCAATGTTAAATGTTACCCTTGCGATTGTGATCCTTATGGATCTGAACAAGAACAGTGCGACCCCGTCACCGGGCTGTGCGTTTGCAGGGAAGGTCAGGGCGGTGACAAATGCGATCAATGTGCTCGGAACTTCACCGGAGTTGCACCCAATTGTCATGCCTGTGGCGAATGCTTCGACAACTGGGATGCAATTGTAGATGGCCTGAGGAACAGAACGGCTATGATGATCGAAGAAGCTGACAGAATCAAGAGAGTCGGTACGACCGGCGTATACACCAAAGAGTTTAAGGATATGATTGATTCGCTCAACGAAGTTGACAAAATTGTTAAAAGTACAACAGACAAGAGTCAAGATCTTGATTACTATCATTCAATTGCAAAGGCATTAGACACGAATCTCACAGAATCTGCTGTTATTCTGAAAAAGGTTACTGGTGAGCTGGAAACGGTAAGCGAGCGGGTAGCCATAGCAGATCGGCGGTTGAAGAGCAGAAAGGATAGTACTGACGATCTTCATAAGAAAGCACTTGACCTAAAGGACAATGCCATGAAACTTCAAGAAGCGAATGTACAAGGTGCGTTAAATCTTACCCACCAAATGGCTGACAGATCGCGCAAGGCTGAAATGGACGTGGAGAAAACAACGGGCATTTTCGCTGAAGCCAAACGATTCATGAATCACACTGAAAACTTAATAGAAGACAATCGCGATAAAATTGAAAGCAAGCAAAAGAACAACCAGGAAGCCTTAGAAAAAGTTCAAGAGGAACTCGACGTTTTCAGCACTTATATGCCGAACTTGAACTTGCAATTGTGTGGTCGCAACGTCTCAGGTTGCAGCGATGTATGTGGAGGAGCTGGCTGTGGATCATGCGGCGGCTTGTCGTGTGGCTTAGGTGCCATCCCAAAAGCAGAACAAGCCCTGGACCACGCTAGAAGACAATCGGATATGATTAAAAACTACAAGGCTAAATCTGATGAATTACTTGAAACGGTAAGTACAAAATGTGTAAAATTGAAAATGCTAACAATTAAAAATTATTAGAAAGCTAACTAAAGCGTATATGTAATTCTTTTTAGATAAAAGACATCGGCTTGAACGCATCGGAAGCTCATTCAAATGCTCAAAGTGCATTCAATGCTGCGGCGGCAGCGCAAAACAAATCTGGCGAACTTAGCAATAAATTGACCGGAGTGACCGAAGATATGTGGAGCTTGTTGAACGGAGAGCACACGACGCCTGCCATGGTGCGAGATGTAGCTTCTTCGATCCTTAAAATGGATATCAAACTTACCCGAAAGCAAATCGAAGACCTTGCCACTGAAATAAAGAAAAAAGTGACCAATTCCCACACGGATCCGGAAAAGATCTTAAAAGCTACGAAAAACGATAGCGCGAAAGTGAAGGAGCTATTGGACTATGCCAAACGTGTCAACGATTCTGCGTCTGACAGAGAAACGCGCGTAGTCAAGGTTGACGGTCTTTTACAAGCTACCCAAAATGATCAAGCTTTCGCCGAAGATTCCATCAGTAGAGCCGAACAAGACATTGATTTGTCGAGTCAAGATTTGGACGTTATTTCTGAAATAATCCAACAAGCTAAGCAGACATCCGCGGAAACGATGCAAGCGGTCGATTCGCTGAATGAACGCCTTAACAACCTTAAAATCAATTCACAGAATAGCGCAATAACAATGCAAAGCATTAAAAGCGAAGCTGACAATGTTTCGATAAACGCTACAGCTATCCGAGATAAGGCAGAGGAGTTGGGAAAAGAATATAGACACGCTGACGACGATTTAGAGCAACGCGTGAACAAAAGCAAGAAAGACATCCAGAGAGCCAAAAGGCTTCTGCAATTGGCTTCCGATCTCATATCGGACACGCAGGCAAAGCTAAAAGATTTGGAGAGAATGGAGAGCGTGTATATTGCCAATGAATCCAGGCTGAATAACCTTACTGATGCCGTTGACGCTTTGAATGACGAAATGGAAGGTCATTTGAGGTACATTAAAGGAAAAGAAGAATATTACAGGACGTGCACATAATCGATTTGGGTTTAATTAGAGAAACGTCAGCATCAATTGTTGCTTTTGTATCCAGAGAATGGAACTGCACAGTTGTGAAATTACGCTCTTAATCGAAGAAATTTGTAACATTGCTTATTTCGATTATGGAATACTTACCCCGCCCGCTCGTAATTTAAATGTTGAAGTTTTTCTTTTTTTTTTTATAAACGGTATTACGATATTTTTTAATTTTTGTCTACACTTTCTTTTTTTTTTAAACTTTGCGAGTTTTTAATTCCATATCAGGATTAATTGAGTCAAGTAAGAATTATATGGAGTTAGGACATGACAAGTCGATGGGAAATTTCTTCCTTACAGTAGCAGTTTATGAATAGTTATTAAATGAAATTTCTTTTGCCATATAGTAAAGAGTATGCGTTTCAATCTCCATTCGAGAATAAAAATTACCATTAACAAAAGTGCCTTCGAGGCAAACGCCTTTAATCTGACGAAAGTAAAATCATGATAATTACGTTTAGTTTTAATTGAATTTAATTTAATTGAATCTAATCGATCCGAAGGGAATTAAAAAAGGTGATGCGAGAAAGAAGTGCCATAATCCGCCGATAAACGCTCGAGGGAGTATAAGAATGCGAATGATTGAGCCAACTGAAATTTAATTAGCATAAGAGGCTGTAAATATATACGATTATTAAATATGACCTTCATTTTATATATCTTCATCCTGCACACTATTCTTAACTATATCAAATGTAGATTAAGCTTGAATTAAGTAATGTAAGAAACGAAATAAGGTAAAACAAAAGTGCGAAGACGTTATAAAGTCTAAAAATTATAGAAACGCGAGACACTTCCAAAAACATTTTTCGCGTTTCGAAGAGTTTTATTTTTGTCGAGTTTCGTATATATTTAATGAAATTGTAGCCGTAAAAAAAAAAGAAGGAGGCGAGAAACTCTTGGCTATACCATGACCAAAGTACTTTTATTACTTATTACATAACTAAAATAGGTATACGTTTACAAGGAAGGCTGCAAAATCCATCTCGGTCACCTCCGAATGTTATCTTCTGTAAGCTATATACCATGCAATAATACTGAAATGCTTGTACCAAAAGCCTTAACTCGTATATATTTAATATTTTGTTACACGATTGTACACGCATAAGCGCCTAATAATATGAAATAAAACGTTAGACAATAGAACGTTTTTGGTGTCTTATTGTCTTTACTCCATCTCCCGAATCTACGTTTACTTTAAAGATTTGTCAGCTAGTGATTCTTTTTTCTTTCAAAAGTAGTTGAAAATCGTTCAACAAAACTTGATGCGAGGACAAAAGTATATAGTGTCTTGTTATAGCGATTATATTTTCCATTTGTTGTCCTATTAAATCTTTGGTGGCATTCTACAAAAGGAGGATTAATGCGAAAAATCAAATGAAAATGAATCGCCACTAATAAATCGTGCGTAATGGCAATCCGATATCTCGACTAATTATGGGCTTGTGAAACGTGCATGAGAGAGAAAAACGCCCGCACTATATCACTGACGAGTAAATGCATCAAAGCTCATTGGCGGGAACGTGAAACTTTTTTTGTTCAATTTATACAATTTATTAAATTGTTGTCTAGACCGCTGCCATTTTTAATATTAAAAAGAAATTTCGTTTTTAAAAATTAAACTTTTTAAATACACGCAATTATCATTTTTTAGGGGCTTAAAGGTACATCGCTCGCAGTAAATTGTGATTATAACATTATTCGGTTTCGTAGATATATATTCTCGAAAGAATCCACAATAAATGAAGATGGAATAATAGACATCCATTGATATATACGTTCAAAAACACTATTTATATATACTTTCCCTAAATGAAGATTGTTCTCGTTGACTGTAAAAGTATAAATTATAAAAATGCTACTTATTTACTTTTATTTTAAAAAATATTGTAAATAAGGTCTGACAATTTTTTCTTTCCATTTATTAAAACTTTATTTCAATAGAAATTTGATTAAAAATACAAAAGATGGTAAAAAATTTAAGAAAATAATGTTAAATTTTACAATTTTTATATTCCTATTGTGTATCTTGTTCAGTTATTATTTTCAAAATTTAGGTTTAAAAAAATAAACCTATAGTTGAGTGAAAAACATACGCAACTCTACTTGGCGTCTCGTGCACGATAAATCGAATGAGTACACGATGAATGACAGATTTTTGATTAGTCAGACATTTCATTCTGACTGACTGAGGTCATTTTTCAAGCGATATGTTTATACGCTTAAAGGAAATGATCATTTTAGATTATTTTATTTTTAATACATTAAATATAAATTAAACTCAGTTCTTAATGAAATGTACTATTATTGGAAAATATCGTAAGTATACATTGATATATAATGTAGATTAATAACATTAAATCGTATAATAAAATAATAATATTAAATATAAAAAATTCAAGTATATTTTTATCATGAATATACATTCCGGAATAGAAATATTTTAAGAATAATTAGGATTTTAAAAGGCACCTATGAATACAAGACAAAACCTTATTAAGAGCAACTTATTTTGCCAAGGTGTAACTCAATAAAATATATTATTTCATATTGAAATATACAATAACCATAAAAAACCAAACAAATACTCAGTCAAAAACTTTCATCATTAAAAAAAAAAACTTTTATTACTTTAAAAGAAAAACTGAAATTATATTAATCTATTCTCGTGCAATTAATCTGAATTGCAATCGTTAATTAAATATTTTTCTATAGAACAAATTACTTAGGGCCATTTAAAAGATTGTATACATAACAATGTGATCGATCATAAAATCTCAAGTTTTTCTCTAAGACACACCCAAGATTACAAGTAATAGCAATCAGTAGGAGGTGCGATTTTCGCATCTTGATATAATGTATATATTATGTAAGCATTTATGTTATATAAGCAGCATCACATTTCTTTCATATATCGTATATACATTATATATGATGTTGTTATTTTATTTTATAGGACATCGCACATTATTCATGTATTTTTGATGTATATAAATAATATATTTATCGCAGTCATCTCGTCGGTAAACAAAACATACTTTATATATGTTTATTTATTTTCTACTAAAAATGGTCAACAAAATTTAAATATATTATTGAATATTGAAATATAGTACAGTTGTCTTATTATAATACCCTTTTCCTGTGTACGTATACATCTATACTTTCAAAGTAATAATTAACACTCAAAGTACATTTAACACAAGTCAAAATGTACATATTCAAAATGGCGTATTTAATATGGTGAATAAAAACGCTGAAATCCACACGACTTGGATAAAACTGTTGGTACGCTCGGATATTATAGATATTGTGTTTACAAACAGCCAATCATATTTACAAGACCTTTCCGAGCTTTCACTGTTGATACAAGACCGACTTCCATAAAATCAAAAGACCATTTTCTATTATCATTTGCAGGATATCGTAATGCCGTGATTATTTTTCAATAAAATGTATGACAAGTGATTATATAAGATCACAAATAGAAATAACTACAAATATATTTGTTCTTTTTTTTTAAAGCACTGCAGTAGTAAAAAGTGATAATTATTAAAATAACGATCGTGTTTCGATTATAAAAGTTTAAACCAGCTTAGTCTTGTTTGTAAATGAAGCAAAAAAGTGATACCTTACATTTCGATTTTCTAGTCGTAGTGGATTCGTTATTTAGAATTAATAATTGCTATGTAATAAGGGATACATTGTATAAATGCATAAATTAAATAAAATTTTCATTTTGTTAGAACGAGAGTTGTACAATTTTTTCAAATCTCTGCACCTTTTTATCTTAGGTATAGGCACATACATAACACTGATACTGTTATTTCGTGTACTTATTCGACTATAACTTATGCAGTATTTAGAAAATAAATAAATTGCATGGTATTAACGTAGCAGATCAAAGCAGAATAATTTTTAATTACAATTGAAAAGTCTCGAAAAAATTAACAATATTGAAAAAGATTGGAAAAGATTTAAACAAATTTGAAAAATCAAACGAAATATTATTACTAACAAGTTTGACCGTATATAATATCACGCAGTTTGAAAATATCGGAAAATTTGTTGAAAAAGTTCGAAAAATCAAAAAATTTTCTATAATTAATTATAAATAAAAAAGGAAAATATACATAATGTCGCAAATGATGAGACTGCGGCACTTGTGTCTCTGAATGAAAGCATTGTGCGTACTTCGTTGGTCCCATACTCCATTTGAACTCGGACACAGCGATCCATTCATGAAATTCCCGGGCATGGAATCACACGACAGAAAAAGGGTCGATTTAGGAGGTGGACTGGCTGATGAACAAAACAGACTGGATTCTTAGTTCACTTTGCCATTCGCGTTCCCAGCGGGCAACCAACTTTTGTGCATTCGACTTTCCTATAACTAAAATTACTTTCAGTATCTTTGTTCTACCTGAAAAAAAAAACACACATACAAACACACACTTGCCAATAATTCAAAGAGAAGCCGAATTATATTGTTCGACTAAGAATCAACACATATAGGGTCTCACAATTTTATTACCATATTTCTCATGATTATTCTCTGTAAAATGTAAAAAATGATTTCTTTCACCATATTTTTACTAATTTTTAAAATTGTGTGTCAACTTTTATGCTATTGATATTCATTCTGCTTTACGAATTCACAAACTTTACTTGTTGTTATACATTGGGTCACAAAATTTAATTACATACTTTGACGTCGAAATTTGAGTTCGGTAACGAACCTTCAAAATGAAGCTATATCCCAGTCAGAAAATTGAAATTATTCGAAACACTTATGTCATGTTACTGATAAACAAATAATAAAATAGCAGCACCTTATATTGCGCCCTAATGCGGAAAATTCTATTTTTAATATCTATATTACAGTAAGTATCCTATGTCAATAAATAATGTGATGTTTACATCCGAGTAAATTTCTGCCTCTGCGGAAATTACTTTCTTTCCGCCCTCGATACATTCTGTCATCTTTGCACTTGCATTGGTTTCCTTATTTTTAAATTCAAGGCGGCATGTTACATCGGCCATCTTTGTCACAAAATTTTACACATTCGTCATCATCCGTTCGCTTTTGATTATACACACGGAAATGAGAATAATTTTGATGATACAGGTGTGCCAATAGTAACAGAGGTTTCTGCTGTTTTGTTTAGATAAAACTATTTTATCGCGTCTTTCCGGAGAACGGGCAGGCTGTACTAGCCGCAGACGCATTACACGTATATATAATGGCTACGGAATAAAGTGAACTTGAAAACAGATGTTCTTTTCTTCGAAGTATATCACCGGCGAATTTGATCTTACAAGTGTGCTACAATATTCTATTACTATTTCAGAATGCTTCCAGCAAATTCGATAAAAAATGCATATGCGGCATTTTTCAATCAACCGCAAATACATCCATAAATAAGTCTGATGATGGACATCATGGATTTTAAAACATTTGTCATTGCGGGATTCCTTTACGATAATAAGTTAAAATGAAATCATTCATAAAGTATCATATACCCTTTGCCAACTTTTATTGAGAAAAATCTCGGATGCATAAGGAAATACATAAAACCTGATCAAACATATATTTATGTTTGATAAACATTTCAATCTGACAGTAAAGCGAAAAAAGGAAAAAATGAGTGATTATTTATGAAGTATTATTGATAAATGCATTTCATATACTCGATGGAAAAACTTACAAGAAATATTAAAGTCGTTTATACATTATTAATATTATTATATATTATACAAATAATATTACAAAATGATTGTTGGTAATGTTTTTGATTGAATTGTGGGTTTGGAAAATTTGGAAAGTTAACTTATATAATTATAAGAACTACATAAAAAAATAAAACACTTGTATCAAAAAACTTAAAACTGATAATGATCTTGAGAATATCATCACTATTTGGATGAACCGAAAATGTCCAACCATGAGTTTCATGTTGGAATAATACGTTGTCTTTCCAATAAAAGGTTGCGTTTTACATATAATGGTGCAATTGTACCTCAGATACAATTCCCAACACCCACTTATTCTCAAGTGAAGCAAAAAGCAAAAAACCAGTACCACATATATGTGCTAAAATCCACGACGATAAAAATATTGTCCAGCAAATCGGTTACTCTTTTCAAAGTAACTATACGTTCATGAGTTTTAAAGATGCCGGCCGAATGACGAGAATCCATAAGCGGTTTGCTCCAATGCTTCTGGACATTATCAGAGTATCCCGGTTTCGTTAATAAGATTAAAGCCAAATCTCCCCTTCGAAACCCGTCAAAATCCATGTAAATAATTAATATATCCATCAGTTAACGCATGAAATCTTGCTAAAACTACTAAAACCACTAAAACTATAGTTATCTCATTTCGCGCCTCTTCCGTTGATAAGCCTTACAACGAAAGGCTTCGACGATGGCCGGAAGTTCATGGCGTTTATCCAAGCATTCATCCGGAAAATAATGAAAGCCGGAGATTTTGATGTGTGTCCAAGAAGATTACGAATTGCCCTTTTCCCCTGTTCCTTTTCAGAGACGTGTTTGTCTTTCTGGGGTCAACCAACGGTACTGGAAAACGAAAAAGGGCGGTTTGAAATTTTCGCCGTAAGCCTATAGCTTTACGCTCCATCGGAAAAAATGTTCCCGATGACCAGCGAATTATCATCATGTGTATGGGACATTGATATGGACATGGGAAGTTGTCACGATAAAATTAAAGTGATTCGTCTGCGACGAGGTACGATCGAAATCTCTCCATTTATTAATATATTTATGTCCCTGGACCCAATTGTGATTTACATAAGATAAAAATGTAGTTCCCTCTAGACTAATGTAAAGAAAAAAGTTAATTAATTCCACGATTGTGTAATGTGGCAGAATCAATTTCACTGGGATTTCTAATTGAATTGGATGAAACGTAAAATGTTCCAAAGTGCATAAAAAATGTGTCATAGGTAAGTATAATATTATTCCGAGAACTATTATGGGGGTGTTTGTGGCTTTAACAGAATTTCTATTATTGCGACCTATAAGTCATTCAATCGAGCAATTAAAGTGCTCGAATAGGGGTGATCGGTTCAACGCATTCTTCCGTTTGCGGAAACGACTCCCGCCGATGCATTTCAATCATGAGAGGTTTCCGATCAGGGACGTAACTAGGATTCTGAATGATATACGAAAAAGCAGATCAATAGTTGATCAATCTTAATAAAAACCAAAATTGTGATTTCAACATTAATTATGATTAATGAAAAAAGTGTTATTTGTCAAAAGCTTGATACAGCAATATAATAAATAACAAAAGTAAAATGTTGAATAGAATTTTAATTAATGAATTATAATTATAAAAAAGGACCTTCGAGCTCCAACTGTAATGATCGAAATAGTTGATCATCAAATTATATGTACATATATAGAATAAACAATATGGGCATATATATATATTATATATAGATCATTTCAAAGTTGAAAATATAAACATTTCATATAATGATTAACAAATAGTACTCATTACTTCAGTATATAAGTTGGCCTTCATTTTCTAATTTCTTGGTGTGAAAGTTGAACTACTCTTTTAAAGGAATAAATTTTTTAGTTCATCTGGAGGAAAATTTCACTGAGCCACTGATTAAAAACAAAATTAAATCCCTTAAAAGAATGTCACAATTTTTACTGCAAGGAATTTCAGCTTTATAATCAGCTTCTCAAATATTATACACTAAATATGTTAATAATTGTGTGCAAAAAATGTCTCCATTTTTGTTCGTCAACATCATTTTTTTTTTTTTTTGAGGCCTTGTATTTTCAAGACCAATTTGTATCTTAGAGATTAACAACCTCATAAATACATACAATAATATTCATAATGATGTCTATAATAAGGAGAAATCATTTGATATATATTCAGTTTGAGAAATAAACACGAAATGAATAGAAAATCAATAACTATTTGTATAGCGGAATGGGCGTGAAATTCGTATTTTACGCCTTGATTTTAAGCTTAGATCCTGGATATTTTTATCATCTTCCCATTGTTTGAATTTTCCAACTCAAATAATGTATTACGTCTTTACCTCCATGGTGCATAATGCATACTATTATTCTGCAATTTTATATATATATATACATAATACACATACATTCAATTTATATGCATACTACTTTATTTACTTGTGTTTGAATTATTGTGGGTATATATATATATAACATTTTTAAAAATGATTCCATCAACATTCCATTTTTTTTTAAACCCTTACGTTTTCGTCTCCTCATTGAGAAGGGCCTTCGGAGCATATTGCATCTGGCGATGAGAAGGCCCTAACGCAATTTTCTTTTGTACTTTCGACCTTTTAGTAACGGCGCATTATCAGCGTGGTGGACTCGTCAAGTTTGTAAATTCGAACAGCTGCGATATGTACCTCGGAAATAAGTCGAACAATACTTGATGGGTGCGACCGGTGTCGAACGATGTATACATTGCAATATTTCCCGAACGTTTTTGGGAAAGAAACTACTCGCGCCCCTTTAAATAAATCGTTCCACTAATTATCTCTAAGTGGTTAACATATTTTATCAAATTATTTTAACAATTACAGAACGATAATTGCACATTACTCGGCGAGCGTGATATTTATTACATTTTATAACAAAAATAAGCATTATGTTACATATAGATTACAAAAGTTACGAAAGTGCAACTCGTTTGTATCCGGAAATAACGATTGTGAGCTATTAGATCCGAATAGGATTTAGATTTGATTTAAATTAAGGAATAAATGCCACTTTATATGAAGAAAATTATAATAAAAATAATATTCGTCGATTTAAAATTATCATAATATGAATGTAATACGTAATTGGTTAATCGATTTCTAAAAGGGAAAAAGGTTTTCAAAACCAAGTTAGTCAACTTACATACCTATATAAAAGTAAAATTAACGACTTTTATATGAGGAATTTGTAAGCAGAATTCCGTCATGATAGTGTCGGATATCATCAATAATAACTTTCTGATGCGCAGCAAAGACAGATGCAATACAAAAATCTACATTGTCACTCTTTTGAAATTACTATGTTTTTTTTTTTTATTTTTTAAAACCACAAATTGCAAAATATTATACGTTTTATTCAAATAACATTATTTTCCGATATACTTCATTTCAATATAAATATATAGCAAACTCATGTCCAATTATATGTATAAAATACTAGTAGAAAATAAGATCAATTTATGGCCATTTTTTCTAAAGTCCATTACTTTTAACATATAGAGGCCAGAAAAATTGGGCAGAAACTGATGTCATTTTCTACTATAGGGAGAAATTGAATTGTAAATTTTTGAGTGTGAATTGTGCTTTTATTGATAACATTGATAAATATATAGACATATAAATCCCCTTCTGAATGCTTTCAATTTTCAAAGGGCAGATTGACGTCAAATAAAATTTTCGAATTTCTTGAACGTTGTGATATCCGCGAAAATAACATATAGTATTAATTATACTTGATGCTACTAAAAATGCTGAAAATGTATAAATTCAACAAGAATGTAACTTTTTGGATGCTTCTAAAACGTTTTATATATACATATATATATATATATATATATATATATACGTTTAATTTCGCTCTATCTACGGCCGCTTTGCACATGTTCCCTTTTTTTTTCGAGGATCTCATCAATAACGTAATTTCCTCAATCGTATGAAGATTTGAAATTGAAAAAAAAATCCAAACGAATTTTTTTAGGGATATAATATTTATAATATTTAATTGTCAATATCCAAAATTTTTGAAAAAGTTGTGACATTTTTAATTGTCGCTTCTGTTAGTAACTTCATTACCGATTAAGCACTATGAAATTCCCAAATAGCCTGCACTTGTAATTGCAAAGGAGAATAATTTAACGAAGTATTTTATTCAAAGACATTGTTCTGCATTTGCTGGACATGCGGAAAACGAAAAAGTATCGTAATTTAGGGACATAAGATATATAGCGAATTGCGTATCTAAACTTTTCTACTTGCCGGCAGGGTCAAAATGTCTTTAAGGTATAGTTCTAAAGTAGATCAGTTACCGACCTAACCTCAAAACAGGAAAAGTATAAATAAATAAGGATTGAAACATTTTTTTAAAATTCGGGCTTTGGAAGGGTAATTCTACATAACATATACAATCTTCAAAAAAATATCGCTGAAATTGGTTCAAAATTAAACGAGAATTATCCGAA
>JAPYZR010003283.1:0-14570 GCA_030522945.1 Trichopria nigra
CGCACCCAGCACGTAGAAGTACGAGCACCTGGGTGGAGTTGCCAAGGTCGAGCGGACGGACGGATGATCGGAACGTCTTCGCCACGTAGAAGTACGAGCACCTGGGTGGAGTTGCTAAGGTCGAGCGGACGGACGGATGGTAGCGTAGGAGTCGGATGACAGGAAGGAACTTGGAGTACCTGCCCACGTAGAAGTACGAGCATAACAGGGACTCCGAGGCGTCAACGGTGCTTCGAATTTCCCCACGTGAAAGCACGAGAAGTAGTCAGCACCGTAGCGACGACCCTATTGTTTATATTGCCCGAGTGGGACGACTCTCTAGCGCAAAGGCTGGAAGTTCCCACTCGGCCGCTTCTCGACATCTAGCGGGAGTGTGAGGTGCTTGCTGCCGCTGTCTATCGGCAACGAGGAAGGACGGCAACGTCTCTCTCGTTGCAAACTAACATTTTTTATGAATCAAAGGAAATGTGTAGATGATAATTTTTTAATATTTTTCAATATAGAATATCTTCAGCAACCCGGATAAAGCTGTTTCAATTTAATCAGTAATTCACTGAAAACAAATGGTAATGTGCAAGAAATGAATATCGAAGTTACTGGTGAGGAAAGAGAACCCTAACACCATATTTCAAGAACCGCCAACAATATTATCCGAAAATGAATCAATCAATTCAAATACAACTGATGTCACTGATGATGATTCTGACAATCCAGTCATTGAGTGTGATTCAGCACCAGTATAGAAGTTAATCAGTTAAGGAAGTGGGCTATAGAATACAATATTTTGCAAAGCAGTGTAGATAAGTTGATAGGTATATTATACGACATCGAGTTCCGCCAGAACTACCAAGATCAGCAAATACACACTGTCAGGTTCCTCATCATGTAGGCTTGAAATTAAAAAATTAGACGATGCAGAATATTCTCAATGCCTAAAATATTCTAAACCAAAAGAACTTGATGCATACGTGAAGCAATTTATTGAAGAAAAATAATTTATTTTACAATTAAATGGAAACAAATCCATTTCTTGAACTTACTTCTAACCCTATATCATTAAAAAAATCCCCACTTGACCTTGAAAAGATCATGAAAATATGGGTTCAAGGGTTGACACCCCCTCGACATCCAACAATCTTTCGCGAAAACTCTATCCTGGAAAAATTACAAATTTTCGTTGACTTCCTGCTTCCAATTTGTCTTTGAAACGACCTCTAATCTAAAATTTTGCACTCTTTTCAAATCCGGAATCAACAATGTGGGTTTATATTTGAAAATGAAAAGTATTGTAGAAAATGAAGGTCATTGTCAAGGTCACAGATCAATCAGCCCCTCCATATCCAACATTTTTGTTTTTTTTTATCGAATCGCGATGTTCCGAGTTGTTTGACTGTCCAAGTAAAAATTGGTCACCCTGTGTATGTACTGATGGCATGTCCCGACAGTCCCAATCTCATTAGTAGAAAGTCGAATGAATATTTCATCATTGTTATTATTATCATTGAAGATATAAAAATCGATAATATTATCAGTGTACCATACAATTATACATTAAGCGTAGATATATATCATTAGATTATTAGAAAGTGATTATATTATTCGAATAATTTTTATCGGCGGAAGCCACCTGGTAAAACGTTGCCCACATAGCATTTTTCCTGTCTTCAAAAGAATCACGGTGACTCAAAGTTGCCAACCGTAATAAAGCGACTTTTTTACTTTTAATGCTGAAGACAAACAATAAGTTAGGTTAGGTCGAAAAGGTCGACATATCGATTTATCAATACTATTTCTTGCGTCCGCATTTGAATAATAGTGATGTATATTATTTATTGTAATAAATTTTGCATATACTTTCAAATATCATTGACTGATTTGACTTTGCCTTTCTTTCACATTCGAATGATAAAAAACGACTGATGAATGTTTATCGGAAGAACTGTTTATCGGAAAAGTCGAATTCGTCGAAATTGAGTTCGACATATCGAATTGTGCCTGTAAAAAGCATCGTTGCGAAGAAATGATTTCTGAAATGATGATTTATGATGTTCCGTAAAAAACCAATTATAATATTCATACCAGTCGTATTACCAGTTGTATTACCAATCGTTATTATATAGTTTTTATTGAATATTGGATTATACTTTAATTTTTAAGTCAGTATATCGTAAAAACCTATATACTATCTATGAAGGGAAATCAAATCATTTAATCGATAGATATATACTCGCTAAACATGTGATCTTCCTGAAAGGTTACATTATATTGATTTTGTTAATAAAAATGAAACGTTACATATATAGTAACGTATACATTACTGTTTCTGAAATGTTCATGAAATGATTCTGAAATGTGGCATGGATTAAATTAAACGTCTCGGGAAATGTTTAAACTAAGGAGTCGCGTTGTAACATTTCATAAAAATGTCATTCGCGTTTCTGGCAACGTTTCACTTTGTTACCTTATGGAACATTTTACATGACGTATATACATTATATATATATATATATCGGGATGTATATATTACAAAGGCACAAGGACGGTTTCTTGAAAAGTAACATCTGCAACGTGGATATGGGAAGGAAACAACATTTTTTGTTAAATGTTTAACGGTGCGATGAAATTAATTTTTACACGTGTAAAAATTCAAAATGGCCGACTAATAATGGCGGTCGACGAAACGAAAAATCTCATTGAATCCTCATGAAAATATATAAGATCATGGTACAGTCCGGCGGCATCGGACATGAAAATGTAAAGATTCAAAATGGCCGAACAAATATGGCGGTTGTTAAAATGGATAATCGTAAATATTCGTGAAAATCGGCTGATTTTTTTTTTTTTTTTTTTTTTTTTTTTTTTTAATTCTCCCTTTTTAATCTGTTATTTTCACGGAATTTTATACATATACATACATATATATAGTATATAACATCGAACGCATAAGTACCGACGTGTTCGCCGTCTGTCGCGTGTATTACCAAACGCAGTAAATCAGACCAGACCGGAGTTGGTGAAAAATGATTTTCAACACGAACTCGCGGCGTAAAATAAGTCGGTCGGTCGGGTCGTACCAGCGGATGATTTATTTGTCTTGGCGAAAACGCTCGTTGGTTTGTTCGTATTAATTCCTTGCAGCCCCTAGTTAACGCGTTCGACGAGAAACAAATGGACATTATGGTATATATATATATACATATATATGAAATTAACGGCTCGAGGAAACGCTCAGACACCTCCTCCTCGACTTCTCGTACGGAGAGGGCCCTTAGAAAACTACCACAATAGCGACGAATGAAGAATGGAATGAAATGTGGAGCGGGCATACGATTTCCGAGTGATAAATTTCGGAAAAACCTTCCGGATTTTTGTACTGCCACTTTTCTCCTGAAAGCAGCCGACATTCATTTTGAATGTCGTCATTTCCGTATAGTATGTCATCGTCATTCGTAAAATATATTGGTTTTTTTTTCGTATAGATAATTATTTAGTATTTAAATGAACATTAAACAGTCTTATTTATCTTTCTATATGAAAGTGATAAAACCGTCTGCATGTTGATTATCTATATAACCACGTTAGTATGATTACGTATAAAAAGGATATACACATCTATATATACATATGTAATATACATATAAACAAAACTTTTATTAGATTTTGACGTCTTTTCCGTCCTAATCAAAATTTTAAAATAAAAAATGGCAGAAGTATGATGGCGAAAAAAACACTTTTGACAAGAAATTCAAGGGCCTCAAAGTCCCGCCGTATCATCTCCGTCATTTGATCCATATAATGTAAATATGATTTAAATAACGACCACCGACATTTTGTATCTGCCATTTTGTTTTTCTCCATTTTTATTGATAATATTGCGAGATTTATAGCGACCTCGCAAACATTGAAACACGTAATACGTCGAAATAAATCAAGTGTCTTTTTAAAAATATCTCGTTGCTTCGCAAAAAATGAAGACATGATGTTATTATTCTCGCACGCCTTATACAGTGTTTATAAACACAAAATATTTGTTTTTCTTATCGCGAAGGAAGAATAATAAATAATGCGTTTGTTTTCAGTTATTTTGATTTATTGTATCAGTGCGGTTGGACAGCATTAGATTTTATTTCGGGAGTAATAGCCGAATCAAAATGGCCGTGGAAGGAAACAAATTTATTCATAATTTTTGTAAATATTGGTCATATAGATGTTTGTCATCTGTACGAAAGTATTGCGAACGTATATTTGTATTTATATTTGTATTTATTTATTGCTTTATTTTTTATAGTGACGGATTCTTCGCGGTAATTGTGACAATTTTTTGTTGATGAATTCAAAATGGCGGATCGATAATGGCCACCGTGAAACGCGATGGTATCTGATTTCACTTACAAACCACGTTATTGTATGAATCTGTTTCGACATTGAACATATATATATATATATATATTCGATAAATTTATGGATTCAAATCTACGTATAACAAAATTAGTCAATAGGAATATAATCTTCATAACCCTCAAAAACATGTACTATGAACAATATTTGCAAGAATTAATACAATTATGCGTAAATTTGTTTCATTTCGCGGCCATTTTAATTCAACCATTGCTCCTGTAATAGGAAACTATTTGTCCTTCTAAGATATCGATTCATCAATTGTATTACATTTTTCATGCTGCCTCCTATCCACATCATATATGTAACATTATAAAGTTACGTAACGTTTCCATAAATGTTACATAGTTGTTACGTAATTGTTACATAATTGTCAAAATTGTGCCTGCTGCGACATGTATATATGTCAGTCCGAATTCCCAATAGAATTTCCGTATATCATAACCGGAAATGAGAAGGAAAATGTATATGAGTTTGTAAAACGGAAAGAAATATAGTGAACTGGAAAGTTCCGGGGAGCTGACTTGACAGGGCTGCGTTTTGTCGAATGCTCCAAACTGGAGTGCACCCCCCCCCCCCTTCCACCCCCCGCCACCGCCAACGTGAGGGTAGTACACGATAACGGCAACTGCGGAAGTCGCACCCAACTTCGTTTCAGCTGTTTAATTTGTTGGCAAAGTTTCGTCCGTTCGTCGACGCGAACAAACATCCGACCCCTGCACCGGAAGCTGACTCTTCCCAAAAACGTGCGCGTTATACGTCAGCCGGAATCTGATTTTTATCGCGAAATTCCTCCCGCGAAAAAACACTTGTCACTTTTGACGTGGTGTACTTTTTCAGTGGTTGAAAAGTTTGGTTTTGTTTTTGATTGGAATATGCAAATTTTCTTTATCAATTAATGAATTACGAATGATTCAACGAACTATAGTATCGTTAAAAAAAATGATTGAAATGAAATAAAGTAACAAATAACAAGGTACTTATTATAAACGTTATTACGAATTGAAATATGTTCAATATATTTCTTCTCATTGTTATCGAAATCATTCAAGAAATATTTCATGTCAAAGTCAATAGTAAGTTATATACAGAAACGTGAATTATGAAAAGTATCGGCAACGTCGCTGACAATCAGCTGTGCAGAAGCGCAAGCGTCGTCATGGCCACTGACTCTGCGGCGTTGCCACATTTAGCTGAGTAGTAAAGTAACCTAAAATTGTGTCTTTATTGTAAAAAGTATAGAATGTTATTACGTTCCATATATTTTTTTTTTTTTTTTTTTTTTATGAAAGTATAGATGAGTGAATAAATATTTGACAATAGTGAAAGAATCTTTTATTTATCAATGCGACAATAGAATTGAATCGCGACTCTTTAATGAAAAATGTCATTGTATTAATTTCTCTTTTTTTTGTGACAACATGTAAGAATACATTTTCCGAAATTAAAAAAAAAAAACACGAAAAAGCACGAAGTGGGTTATATTCATCGGAGAGAATCAGAGTCACTCCCCCGCAATATCGAGGGAAACGGGGCGCGCAGATAAATTTTCCGCAAAATTGAATTTCCAAGAAATGGAAAAGTAATAGGAGAGGATGCATCTGCAACTCGCCGAAAATACAATTACGCGCGCCGAAACGGCCAAACAGGAAAGTTGCACGTATATAATGCTCTTATAAATAATTGGAGGAAGCAATAGCGAGACAAACCGCGGAAATTCAGAACTTTGAGTAAATTGCCATGAATAGCGTAACCGGAAGTAGACACCGTCACCGGGTATCAATGTAAATGAGTTTCAAGTGCTCTGATTGAACATGATAAAATTGCTTTTCCTTGCCTTTAACCTGTTTGCGGCGTTGACTTAATTCCGACAAGTTTCGGTGAAAAGTAAGTCCATATAAAAGAGGAGCTGGCTATATAATGAGATAACAAATTAATGGTCATTTTTATTTAATTTAATTAAGTTATTTTTTTACATATTTTGTTTTTATGTTTCAGTTCAATTAAAAAGCAAATAGAAATTATTCTGGAAAGTGGAAAGAAAAATTATAAAACGTTGAAAAAAAATCGTTGAAAAAGAATCGTTGGAAAAGTGGCAACAGATTTTCGAAAAGAAATGTCGAAAACATTTTTTGTATGAAGCGTCGAAAAAGATTGCTGAATAAAATTGTTGAAAAAAGTTGCAAAAAGTATATGAAAAGAGACCGGAGTGGAAATTTCGGTCAAGTTTAAGTCAGGTTCGGATCAAGTCAGCCTGAACTCGAATCAGGTTTTGATCCGCCGACTTGATCAAGTTTTGATCCGTTGTGTAACGCAGTTTTAAATCCGAACCTGATAAATCGACGGATCCGAACTTGATCAAACCCGTCGGACCCACGCTGGATCAGGTTTTCGTAATCCAGTTCGGATCAGGGATTCGTAATCCCGTATAGGTCAGGTTTTATAAATATATATTCAACAAGTTTTTTATTATTTTTTTTTTTTGTTACATGAAGAATACATTAATAAGAATACAATTTGTTACATGTAAATCAATTTTCTGACATTGTCTTATCTACTAGACCTTAAACAATTTAAAGTAAATTCAAAATTATATCAGGCGACCGGATCTCAGGTTGAGGTCCTGACGGTCTGATCAAAACCTGGTTAAGTTTATAGCAGGCGAGCGGATCTCAGGTTGAGCTCCAGTCCGTCTGATCAAAACCTGATCCGTATCTCGGGATCAGGTCGACCGGATCAAGACTTGATCCGGTTCTCATCAGGTTCCTTGAGATCAGTCAAACCTGATCCGTACACTACAAGTTGATGGTTTGGATCCGACTTGAGTTCAGCCTGATATAATTTCCACTCGGGCGATGTCGCAAAAAAACATTTCAAAAAAAATCGCTGAACAAAACTCGTTGAAATAAAACTTTGAAGAAATCGTTGAAGATATCGTTGAAAAATACGAGACCGAAAAAAATCGTTGAAAAAAAATCATAAAAAAAAAGTTGAAAAAAAATCGTTGAAGAAATCGTTGAAAAAAATCGTTGAAAAAAATCGTTGATAAAATCGTTGAAAAAATCGTTGAGAAACGTTGCAAAAAGTATTCAAAAGGAGATGTCGCAAAGAAACGTTAAAAAAAACGTTGACAAAAATCATTGACATAAATCGTTCATAAAAGTGTAAGTAGAAATAAACAAAATTTGGCAAAAGCAAACAAACTAAAAAATTCCACAAAGATTGTCGTTCACCGACATTAGAGTATTTAACTATCAATCATGATTATTACGGATATAGCCCAGAAATATGTGTTCCATCAGTTTGTCGGTACCCAGAGCGTTCGATGGGTATTCGTTTCGAATACCACAGATTGCAGTATAGTGGCACAATATCCGGGCTTGTATTATATATTTGGCTCACGCCCTCACATTCCTCGAATCTTCGCATTCCAATTTTCGACGATCATCGATATATGGTAAACAAATGCGGTGGAAAAATTGGTTACAGCCGATCGCGCATGTACAGGAATCGATATACATACGCATAATCGCTCGTGACGCTGCATTTTTTTTCAATTTTTCAGTCAAACTTTTAGGTTTATTTATTTGAAATAATGTTTTCTTTTTTTTTTTGACATTTTTGACATGACGAAGAAATCCAAACCTTATTTTAACAACGCACTTCGTAAATAAAATAAAAAAAAAAAATCAAAAGACCTTTTGCAGATAATATTCATATTAATTCGTGGAAATAGCGTTATACGCATTATATTAGTATATATATACAGATGCGCATATTGCGCTGTTTATACATCCGCACGTGCTATATAATAAGCATTATTACAGCATGTTACTGAGCTTGAATCTATTAAAACGGAACTGCATCGAAGCACATTTATTTACAATTATTGCACGTTAGCACGTTCTGAAAGAAAGTGCCGAGAAAATTTTCTGTTAATTTTCCGGAAATTTAGAGAAAATATAAGCTGGTTCGTTAAATTTATAAATTCTCTCGGCAGATTTTGCAAAGGTTAGTAAATTTATAATACAATCGGCAATGATGTATATACAAACGAATAATATTGCAGCAACATCACTGCAATGGCTAGCATGCATCGTCACAATATTACGGTAACATCTCAGGAATATCGCAGTAAGATTGCAGTAATATTACACAGTATGTATAAAAAAATAGCCAGTAAACCACAACGTAAAATTATATGTAACAGTAATGTAACATTTGTGCAAGAAATAATGATTATACATATATATATATGTTACATAATTGTTACTGTTGTGTTTGCTAGATCAATCTACTTTTCGCGTGATAGTTAAAGGAAAATATAAACTAAATGTTTGCATCCACTAACGTCTTTTTATTGTATGAGTAAACTGCAGATAGTAGACGAGATGTAATATGGAAACGGAGTAATTTGAAAAGTATTTGAGTGGACGAAATTTCGATCACATGATAAAAACTCCGTAATCATTAAATTTCGTAATAAAGTATGTTAAAACCAATTTTACGACATCAAATTAAAACTTGTTGATTGGCAAAAAGTTATTAAAAACTAGTTGAAATCTACATCAGTAGTGACATAACAGCGTAATCAAAACTACTAGAATGACTTTTTCAAATTTAATGGAGTAATTATATATAAATTCACAGGTATATCGAAAATGTTGACGAAATTTGATAATTTTTGAATGACAAATATTGTATACTTATTAAAAGTAATTAAAACTTATTCACCGAGATATTGTATTTTTTTAAATATTTTAAATGATTTGGATATTTAAAGTCCGCGTTCTCAGAAATAATAAAGTAACTAAATATCTAATGTAATTTTACTAATTACGTAGGAAATGTGTTAAATTCGGCCGAAATTCGTTATACTCGACAATATAGACAATTCGAGGTCGACTGCATATCCAATAAAGGAAAGTGCAAATTTTCAAATTATCGTGAGGAGGGAACGAGGCTGAATTTTTCTAATTTCGAATGTCGCCAGTAGGGTCGCAGATTCCTGTTCCATTTGGATAAATTTTAAACGAATTTACTTTTCGAACACGCAGAATACCAATAACGCATTCCAAATCATTGTTTTGTAACGAAACACATTTGCAAATTTGTTTCGTCATATTATTAATTAACCATTTTTTTTAATTAAATGTAATCTTATATATACGAAAAATAAACGTACATAACCTAAAAAACATTAATTTTTTTGAACGGTTTACAATATGCAATACGCGAACGAAATATATCCCGCGGAAAATACGAAATTGAATGAAAAATATAAGTCACGCTTAAGTCACGCTTGTGAAACGCAGCAAAACAATCGACTTGATTTTAATCTGTTCCTACTATACGTTATAAAATTATATTCGTCATGTTAAAATTACCACTCTATATCAGTGTTTGTTATCTTTTGATAATTTATACGAAGATAAAAATTTCCATTTTATCTCCCGGAAAATTCGGCGCTGATGACCATACAGAGTATAATCATGGTGGAAGTATACTTTCATACAATCATATCAATGTATTCATATCGATGAGTAATACTTATAAATTAAGTTGTATAGGTGCTTTTCGAAACATTTGAATTCAAAAATTATCTCCATCAATTAAATTCTGTGCAATTCAATTCGTATTAAATCTATAATAATAATGGCATCGAATTAAATTTACTTAGTTTTGGATTAAAATGGATTGTAATGTATGGAATTTAATGATGAAACAGTATTTTTAAATATTCAAATGTATTGAAACGAGAAGAATTTAATTTATGCAATATTATTCCTGGATTCTAATCTATTATAGAAACTGTTAAAGTATAGAACAAACATTTTCGTAAAATAAAGATCTAATTCGCTTCGTTATAATTACATTCGTATTTTGACTCTGCTGAATCGATGTCAATCCATTTCAATTCATTTCAATCTATTCCAATTCATTTCAATCCATTTCAATCCATTGTTTGTATCCAATCAGTAACCGAAAAAGGATCGAAAGTTCAAAAATTATTTTTAAAAATTCATCAAGGATGAGGTTTAAATTTCTTAAACATCAAAGTTGGTACCCAGGCAACACAATCCGTCCCGAGGAGCTCCTCAGGACATCAGTCGGCTACCCGGGTTCGATTTCTGTTCGAGGAAGTTTTTTTTTTATTTCACATTAATATTTTTGTCATCAAGTCCTGACCAAGTGGTCGAGACCATGTTGAATTTAATCAACAAGGTCGACGTCGTGCGGTTATATGACCACGTGGTTTTGATCTCAATGGTTAGACTACGTGGTAAAAACCATCCGGATATTTCCAAAATAGGGGTATTTTCTCCTTGGAGTAATTTAATAATAATTGACAAACACCTTTCAATTCCTTCTCGTTTACTGATCATCATGTACCAAAAGCGAGACAACAATGTTAAGCGCATCCAAAGTGCGACCCTTTACAATCGGTTCACCAAGTTGTATCGCAGTAAGGATGCAAACAAGAGCGATAAAGGGCCTATATACATCGAACTAGGACATGCGTATATATGCATGCAAATACGTCGATATATCGATCCGTGGATTCCTCTGAATCGAACTCGAACAAAGGTCGCGGCGATTCGGGACTTTCGAGGAGGAACTCCGGGTCACGCAGGAGAGAACGTGGGGCGTGGCGTCTAGGAACAATGGAATTGAACTATATATAGTTTCGGCTCCGGACGGTCCGACGCCGGAATTCACTGCTTCTCTCTCTCTCTCTCTCTCTCTCTCTCTCTCTCTCTCTCTCACTCTCTTTTTCTGCACGTAACTTGCTTCTATCGCTCTTTATTGCGCTCTTAAGGAACTCTTAGAGTGATTTTCAATCAAGCGGTCAGTGATTACGATCATTTATCGTTGCCATTTTTGGTGATTTGTCCTTTAGTGTAATAACATAAAATTTATCGACCGTGAGAGGTAAACAAATTGTAAACAAATGAACAAAAAATGTAAACAACTTTTATATCGCTGACTGTCAACAAGTCCAATGACCGTTATTTATAAATAAACATTTTAATTTTGTCCTTTAGTGTGTTTGTCAGGACTTTCATTATTCGTTTATTGTTGTCTTATTTTCCTTCAACTTTTGTGGACAGATGGATTTTTGGAAGTTACGTTACTATAAAATTTTTCTGTACCCACGTCCTTCCTACATCAGATTATAGCTAAAACAATGAATTACAGAGAAAAACTTATTTGATTTTGGTAAATATCAGTCGTGTGTTTCGCGTGATCTAAAATCGTGGTTTTTCCGCCCGCTCTTGATTTTTTTTTTTTTTTTTTTTTTACTACGTTAGATTTATATCGTAATATAATTATCATTACTTCAAAATAAACGACGTCACATGGGGCGAAAAATGCCTGATTTTAGCCCATTATTTCGTTTTTTTTTTTCAGGAACAAAAACGTCATGGGCAAGAATTTTTTTTTTTAAGTACAATTTCAAACCCGTGTCTAATATTACAATTATTGCGTAACCTAAATGACGTCACACCGGGCACAAAAGAAAAACTTTTATGCCCATTTTCGACTAGTTTTGAATGAAAAACGTATGAATGAAAAACGTATGAATGAAATGTCATACATTTTTTTTTTCAATGCACGACTTTGCCCGGATGACACCGACACTATATACATTTAAAAAGTTTATCGATTTTGAATTTGAAACGTATCGAAACCATGTCGTGAAGGGCGAAAAACAACCATTTTCTACATCTCTAAAGTTCCCTTAGGATAGATAAGTCCTGTTAATACCGAAGATTTTTTTCAAGTGTTAAGCAATGATAATAAAGTTGCATAAGTCGAAAAACACGCGTTTTCCGCCCTAGTGCGATAATCCCTCGAAAATACGAATAATTATGTAGAAATTCGTTATTCAAGACTGTTATTTCTGCTGCTGCTGCCCCTGCTGCTGCTGCTTCTGCTGCTGCTGATGCCAAATCTGATATGTAAATGGAAAGATTCCAAAATGAGGGGGAAGTATAGGAAAAATGGTTTGGGAAATGACGTCGTATATATAGAATTTGTTTGAGACTCGTTACTCGGTGGTTTTTTGGGTTGCTGATTTAAATGCCACATATCGAAAATTTCAAATCTATATCAAAAGTACAAAACTTTAAAATGTGGATGGAAGAGTTGAGTAAAGTTTCCAACTACGTCACGTGTATACGTCACACTCGTTCGAGATTCGTCATACGATGAATTTTCAAGGTTGGCTTGGCGATTCTAAACCTGACGTCGAAATTGAAAAATACGAAAGTGGAACATTCGTGGTGAAAAATTGTATTAATTACATTGTGTATTACATTATGTATATACGTTGCAAATTGTTACTCGCATTTTTTATTTAATTCTTTGTTTAAAATTATGTATCATTCTGAAATTATTCAAAAAATAGAGAAGTGGCTCTGGCGAAAATCGAAGTGTTCAAATGTGTTACAATTCACGCTTAAATGACGCTTATCTCACATTCAACCTTATTGTCTTATTTATATTTTTAATGCCTTATTTTGAAGCGTGACTTGAGCGTGAATTTATAGACATCGTTTTTTACCAGTTATCAAAAAAGGGAATTTTTCGCATTCTGACATTTATGAAACTTCTAGTTTCACACCCCAAATAAGTTCGTCTTGAGAAAGACAAAATAAATGGATTATATAATAATAATCTTTTTTGAAAATTTAGAATTCAATTTTTTCTGAAATGTTAATTGATATTTCATTAACCTGATGCTGAAATTAAGCTTTAAAAATAGAAGCATACGCATAATTAAACGACACTAAAACACAATTAAAGTGGAAGCCTCCCTTCTATGTCTTAATAAAGTCTGTAAAGTGAAATAAATTTCATTACATAATATATGAAGAATTCTATTCTATTTCTGAAGAATTATGAAAATAGGTTGCAAGGGCCTTTATATATAGAATGATATTCGTAAATAATAATCATTCTTTGCTACATGGAATGTGCGTGAATAATATGAAATGTGCTGAGTAAGGCGTTCGCTTCATAAATTATATTATGCATGTTTGGAAGTAGCAAAAGGGCGATGATAAATGATAATTGGCAAAAATTAAAAATGCACTACTTCCGTATCACCATCGATTAACCCAAATCGAATGTTTTCTTACTGAATGTATAATTATACATATTGATTACACATATAAGCAAATATAATTATATATATATTTACGTACATTACGTATATACATTTATATTATTTATGTATATTTCGTGCAAGTATAATGATAGATACAATTTATTGGGATTCTGATACAAAAATATCAGGACAAAATTAACAGACAGTTGATTTTTTCAACTATAAATAGGGGCTCTTTCTATTTTAATTAAAAAAAAAGCATTTAAAAATCGACGTATAGGAGGACTTGAAGAGTTCTTATTGTATACTCATTCTTGACAACTGATGGTATCAGATACTAGGATTACGTTTTTAATAAAATTTGTATACTTGCAACGCAAACTTTTTTTACTATTTTGAAAATCCCCGTAATATCGTTTCCAAGCATATAAATTTAGTCGTCAATGTATAGTTTATTTAGCCATCTGGTTTTTATCAGCGTATATAAACACGCGTTGGAACTATTTCCATCATTATCTTGAGTAGGTCATAAAGCAAAGCTTGTGATGCAGCGCGTTATTCTAACCTCCCGTGTATCATTACAGGGTAAACATATAATGTAATGCAAATATCATTACGTATACATATCGCTGCATATTCTTGCACAATGCAGAACCGGATTATCGCCCCCTTTGTATATATATTTCTCAATATTTCGATCACGAAATTGACAATGACCGATCAATTTGTAATCCGAAATATGATGAAGTGGAATTGATAATAAGTATAATATATTAATAATAGTTTCTGTCGGTGAGCTGAGTCAAATAAATAAATAAAATAGGGGCTCCGCCCCCTGGACCTGCGGCCTTCGGCCGCACCCGCTCAGTGTGCCATAAAGTTTACGAATTTCACCAATTCACATTTGCTTCATACACATCCACACAATTCCATTGATAGTATATGAAGCTGGAACGTATATTAATTATTTCTATTTCCATATAGATTAATGTGCTTCTTTTAATATGTTTGTGTTATAAAATTGAAAATGAACATTTTCAAAACTTCTCCCCTTCAC
>JAPYZR010003284.1:0-14561 GCA_030522945.1 Trichopria nigra
CATAATTTCTCTTTATTTACACTCTGAACTGTGGCGTCATCTGGCGACAAGTCGCGGTACTACCGATTAATATCTTCGAACAAGCCAATGAAATATAATAAGCCTCCCATGCGCGACCACCTTCAGACTTTTAGTGTATACACTTACAAACCTACATGGGAAGAAGAAGGTTGGGAAAAGAAAATAAAGAAGAATACCGAGGACATCGAGATGTATAGCGCGAGGTGTGCATCGTAAAGGCCACTGGCCAGTTGGTGACGCGATGCAATCTCGATACCGCAATACTTTAGTGCACGTTCCGTGAAGTTGTCGTAAATATAGGCGAGGGATTCGGCGCGCAAGCCATCAGGAGGATCCTCATTTGGGTGCTTCTGCGTAAAGTGGTTTGAAAGGGGTGGTGTATATATGCGCGATTGGGCAGTCGATCGCGTTGTTACCACCGAAAATTTGGAAAGAAAACAAAAAGTCGCCGTCGTTCTCCTGACCTCGAGATGATACCGTCATTTCTGCCTTCGTGATAGACAGTGATAGCCCGAGAGTTTTGGAAACACGCATTTGCCCGGAGATGTCGGAACAGTCTGCCGTCGGAATCGTCGAATCCGAGGGAGATGTCTTACAGTGATGGCGGGCGCTCCCACCGAAAATCATCCGGAAGCAGGTCACCGAAGAGGCTGCGCGTGACGAAGTCTGAAAGCGGCGATAAAGTCACCTCGACGACGATCACCTGTCATCACCGGCATCATCGCTCCGGCCGTTCCCTGGAGGGACTGCAGAGTCAGCCTTCGGTGCACAAGAGGAATCTGTACATCGTGTCCTTTCCCCTCATCCTCCTCTTCAATGTGCTCAGAGCATTTATCTATCAGCTGTTCATTATCTTCAAGTATCTGTATTCGTCGACGTCAGTCCTCTTTCGACGCAAGCATTCCAGCAAAAGTACCTGTCAGTTGGAAATCGTCGTCGAGAAGGAGTCAGCCTACGAAAGTGACAATAAATTGGAGGAAATGGCATATTCCACGACAAAGCGGTCTGGTCCGGGACCTGGGGATCCGTTGCTCGCTAAACAGAAACAGCATCATCGGCTGGCCTTCCAGTACATCAGCAAAGCATTAAAAATTGATGAGGAAAAGGAAGGTAACATTTGGACGATTATTTATTGTGATAGAGTGCGGTCAAGGCCAACTACTATGGCTTCACCTGGCCTCAAGTCCTGCCGATTTCTCCTTTTGGGGAATACGTACATTTAAGGAGAATTACGACATTGTTACTTTTCAGGACACAAGGAAATGGCTATAGAGCTTTATAAAAAAGGAATTGAAGAGTTGGAGAAAGGAATTGCCGTTGAATGTAACCGAGGTCGTGGCGAAGTTTGGGAAAGAGCACAGAGGTTGAATGATAAAATGAAGACAAATTTGTCTATGGCTAACGACCGACTGGATTTTCTTGGTAGGTCTTTAATAATGTGCTCATTTATAAATTAAATTAGATAATTTTAATGATAAGCATGACACGTACTTTTCTCATGTGGTAAGAATTTGATGTTGAAATGTTGCATGCGCTAAAGTCGCAGAAATCAATCTTGACATTAATTCTATAATTGAAAATTAAAGGAGCATGAATTTTTTAAATATGTATGAACTCATTAAAGACAATAGAATGACTCATGCTACGAGCATCATGATCTGTACATACATCAATAAAAAGAGTAAGAGAGAGAGGGAGAGAGAGTGTGAAGTACAAAAATGTCTGTACTCCTCGCATCTATTTCTTATTTTTATTTATTATTCGGTAGCACATTGCATAGCATGGCGGAGAACGTTTATTTATTTTTTTATAGCAAGTGTGTGTGCGCTGCAAAATTTGGAAGTCGGCAATAATCAACAACATTGGGAAGAAACCAACTCAAACGAATGTCCAGAGAATCATTTGAGACACCGTCGCAACACGCATACCTTAACAACGGGCCAAACATTTCTAAACTCAAATAATAATAAACATACGAATAGTGCACAAAAACTGACTGCTACTCAAACTAACATGCAAGTTCCTAAGGCCAATGCAACCCGCTCACGTTCACCAAAGAGCAACCAAAATCGTATTACTGAAGGTATCGTATAAATTTTGCTGTAACATTAGCCATCATGTACGATAAATTTTGCACGTCCGCTTATTCGAGTTTCATTATTTTTTTTTTATATCTATCAATTACATTTTTAGTACTATTACTAAGTTTGCGTGTGTGATAATTACATGTTGCTTTATAAATTGACAAAGCGTATTTAGTTTTTAATCTATGTTATCTAATTAGATTGTGTAATTTAAGCTGTTTGTTTTTTAATTAGTAATTCTTTTTTTTTTAGTTTTATTTGATGTGAGGAGTTCATCAATTAAAAATTAGTTTATGTGTTTTTTACAAAAGATTTTTAAATGTATATGCTATTGCTTTAAAATCTTTATAGTTATATATTTTGCCGGAAAAGCATTCACTGTAGTGCATAACTTAGATTCAATCATCATTTTCATCCTTAGTTTAGCCATTTTAAGACAGGAACCAATTTCTGGAATAAATTCTGTATCTAACAATAAGTGTTTATTTTTAAAATAGACTTAATTAAATTCTTAATCGAGATATTTATTCTTCATGTAGTGTTATACTTTAAATGAATAATTAAAAAAAATGGTCAATACCCTATAGTTACATAATAATCAACTAGTCCGCTTTTTATCTTTGCAGTATGTGATTATATAACATTATTACACTTGAACTACAATAGACCATTTGAGTGTTTGAAAATATATATAATTTAATTTATATTTCATTGAATTTCTAGTTTTCTCCACAGATAGAACGGAAATGTAGTATTTCCATAAAATACTCACTTAAAGTGCATATTAAAAATATTTCATTACGTGTAAACATAACTTGAAAGAAAATGAGTAAAATTAGTTTTTTTTTTGTTTTCAAGTATCTGGAAGGAAATTCCCAGTATCAGGAAAACGAATACCGGGCACAGTAATGAGTAAAAGCCAAACATTGCCAAGAAGCATGGGAAGATCAGCTCCAATTCTGCCTTGTCATCGAAATGTACCAGCTAAGCCGTGCTTGACACCACCTTCGGTAAAAAGGCAGTTATCCGTTCCAGGCAATGAGTCACCAATGAGGAGAAAAACGAGTACTCCTAGTCAAGTCAATGGTAGTAAAACTCCATTGAATAAAAAGATGCCCCCTTTAAAAGGTGTTGATCCGAAACTTGCTCAAGTTATACTTGATGAAATTATAGAAGGAGGAAGTGCTGTGCACTGGGATGATATTGCCGGACAAGAAGTACGAAAAATACTAATAATTAATTGTTGAAAATCTTTAAATCGCTAAAGGAGCAACATGACAATTACTATTATGATTTTTTTTTATAGACTGCAAAGCAAGCCTTACAAGAAATGGTGATATTACCTTCGTTACGCCCAGAGCTATTTACTGGTTTACGAACTCCATCACGAGGACTATTACTATTCGGTCCTCCTGGAAACGGAAAAACTCTTCTTGCACGTGCAGTAGCGACGCAGTGCAACGCTACATTTTTCTCGATATCTGCAGCGTCTCTAACATCAAAGTACGTTGGAGATGGTGAGAAATTGGTCAGAGCACTTTTTGCTATTGCGAGGGAATTGCAACCAGCTGTTATTTTCATAGACGAAGTGGATTCGCTGCTTAGTGAGAGAAGAGATAATGAACACGAAGCGTCAAGGTGAGTCTTTACTTTGTTTCTTAATCAACAAGATAATTTTTAATTTTTTAATTATATTTTTCAAATAAAATAAAATTCTTCTATAGTAATTGGATTCAACTTTTTTATTCACAGGCGGTTAAAAACTGAATTCCTGGTTGAATTTGATGGATTGCCATGCAATCCTGAAGAACGGGTATTGGTAATGGCTGCTACAAATCGGCCACAGGAATTGGACGAAGCTGCGCTAAGAAGATTTACGAAGAGAGTGTATGTTACATTACCAGACCAGAAAACGAGGTTTGGATTGCTTGAAAGGTTGTTGGGAAAGCACAATGATCCTTTAACGAAAGAGGAGTTGAACAAAATGGCAGCATTGACAGAAGGTTATTCCGGTAGTGATCTGACGGGTTTGGCCAAAGATGCTGCTTTAGGGCCTATCAGAGGTACTTGATTGCATCAATTATTTTATTTTGCATTTTACATACAACGATTTATTTTGATTAAAACAATTCTATGAAAATGTTGACATGTTTAGCGATTTAACAAAATTTTCTCTTTGGTTTTTCAGAATTAAATGTGGAACAAGTAAAGGAACTGAATCTCAGCTCGGTGCGCAACATAACGATACAGGATTTCTTGGACTCGCTGAAAAGGGTACGAAGGTCGGTTTCAACAGCAAGCCTTGCCGCATACGAAAAATGGAACTCAATCTATGGAGATGTCAGTCTCTGATCGAGCAGCGTTGCATTTACTTCATACAGTGTACGCCACGTGCTTGAAAGGAAAAGCAGATATCCCCTTGGTGCCGATAATCGTATAAATTATTTGAGATATTAATAAGAGACTTATGTATTTTTCGAGCTAGAAGTGCTTAGAATGTGCTCAAAACTCCGGTGGAAGAGATTTTTAATTTCACGACACCGATAGTCCGTGAGCTTACAAAATCAATCGCGCACGTCCATTCGGAAAATAAGAAGTAGATCGTATATAAATATTTATTCAGCCGACACTTGTCTTTTCGAATAACGCGTTCACAAAGTCTTATTCATCACTGGACTTTTCCCCATTTGACAGTGCATAAAAGCGTTCCTTTTTTTCTGATTGGTCGTTGCGATATTTTATTTATCATTTCAATGATTAAATGTACAAAGAAATCAACAGTAAAAATGGAACATCATATTTTGCAGATATTTGGAACATTGGTGATTAATCGATTTTCTTTAAATCATTAATTATTTAAATTATCTTAATTGAGTTTAATTTGAATCAACTTTATAAGGAATTCTAAATCTGTTAGTAACGGATAGTCGCTGTCCAATACTGAAATGGATGTCTAGATAAATGCAAAATATGTAGACAAAAAGAGTGTCCCTTACTTTCCTAACGAGTAATTTCAGTATAGGGTATCAGATATATCTAGTCCGCAGATCTGACACGGTTGAACTAATACTGAATTTACCGTTGAAGAAAAAGGTTACACAACTTACTCTCCTTACTCTCTTACCTATCCGGTGATCGATAAGGGAACGTGTGAGATTTCCAGAAGCGGCTTTTCGGAAAGATGCGCAAGACCACAACAAGCGGCATAAATATGTCAGATATTCGTTGTGTACAGTATAAAGATGGTATTGTTTCCGGCTGTATTTTTATTCCAGTATAAACCGTTACGTGCGAAATTAGCAAGCGTTCGGAAAAACGACGAGTGCGAAAACACCTCGGGCATCCGTGTCGCGGATGTATTTTTACACAATTCTTTATACATCACAAGTCTCGCGGGATCCGTTTGTATCTCGAGAGTGACCTAGCTGTAGATATTTGCCACGAGCTTTCGGGCGTTTGTTGAACTGCTATTTATTTGTACAGTGTAGCTTTATGTAGGTATCGTTATCGTTTTCGTTAACGCGAAGAGGATGGAATCGAAGTACGGTGTGTTTTGTCGACAAGTACTTATGTTGGTTACGGCAGAGATGTTTTACTTGTGTTCTTTTCTTTTTTCCCAAATGCGAAGGCCTGTGCTTGCATGATATGTATTTAAGCGCAGGTGAATTTCGCAAGCGATTTGTTTGGGAAAGCTCGAAAAGCCGAGAATTTATGTGACGCATGTGATATACTTTTCGTTGAGGTTGTCGAAGACCTGAAGAAAATTTGTGTTGCTAAGGCGTTACTTTGGGATTCGGGGCGATGAAAAGACTAGCAAATATCTTTTACGCGTTAGCGTTGAATCGTCGTCGTTCGCGCGATCAAGCCTTCCAATCGCAACGCAGCTCTCTGCCCCGATCCGGCTGTTTTTTGCTACTTTTATAAATCAGCGTTCGAATGTAGAACGTCGAATTGTCCGCCGAGGGACGACGAATTATCGCGCCTCTTTATTCTGGAGCGCAATTGTTTGGCTTTTTCTTTTCTTTCTCGAACGAGTAGAAACGTCATCTTATTTTGCGAAATCGCGCGTCATCGTATATATACTCATATGCGTGGACCAGGAGGCCAATTTGTTTTTTTTCAGGATTCTAAGGGGAAAAAAGTGATTCAACAATCATACTGTATCGCGTATCGGAGTTAATTATATTTAGCCATGTTGTCACAGACGAAAGCGTCAAACGCACCTCTTAACAATCGATTCAATCAATTCAATTCTCCAAGCTTTGCGGGATATAACGGGTTATATTTATATATATCAATATGTAAGTTACATATACGTAAGTCGAGAAGAAATTGTACCTCTCAAATCTCGCTGTTGTTTTTTTTTCTACTCCCTAGTTTGTAAACATTCCGTACCGTAACTCCTGCGTCCTGAATATATTCACATCCTACCGAATTTTAATCCATATCAAAACATCAGTTATTAAAAATCATTCTTTTGTCATTAACATTATTAAGATTATCGGTAGACTTTTATTTTTTCAAATTTGTGCATTTTCTAATTCTAAGCTCACAAAACTTTCGATATGGAGTGTTTCTGTATAAAGAACACAAACATCTGATATTACATTGAAGAATAAAAACAAAGTCTACTTTATCAACACTATTATTTGTATATTTTGTGTCATTTAATTTCTTAACGCCTAGTAGTTTTCAATTATGATTCGACATGATTGAATAAGAACAATTCGTCGATTTTACCATTTGATCAAACGTTTGTATCAATTGCGAGAATTCAAATTTCTGAAAAAGATCATTATTTATTCGCCCATTGAGAGTATTGAGATCCGGGCAACGACAAAATACTGCCCAACTTGTCTGAAAAATGTTCACCGATCGCGTACGAATTATAAAAAAGAATCCCAAATTGTATTATTAAAACTGCGAGATATATAGTAAATTAAATAAGAAATAAAATGTGTTACACTGCTTCAATTAAGCTGTACGAGAAAATTATTACGTCATCACTTGAATTTGAATTGAAAAAATGATGTTTTAGATTTGTGTTTCCCTTAAATACACTGTAAACATTGAATGAAAATTTGAAGTAAGCTTTTTTTTCTTCTAAATTTTAAAGGTTTTTCAACTTAATATTATTAAAGAAGCGAAGATTAAGAATGAAAACAGAAGATGTGAAATATACTTCATTAATTGAGTGGCGCACTATATGCAGTTTATTTTAACTGTTTTTCATCACATTCGTTCACTAATTTCGTATCATTAAAACTAAACAATCGCTGTAAATCCAAAGAATCCAGCACCTGTAATTACTGGATCATCAAAAATTTGAATGAAGTCGGCAAAAGATCAAGGATAAGGAAGATCGCAGAAAAAAAGCGTTTGTGTATTTTAAATATTTATTCCTTCTTTTCATTTAAAGGACAATTTGTTTTTATTATAAGATAACATTATCCTAAGCATTGTCGAGGGTCTGGCACCCTGCCTTACCTAAATTATTCTGTATACAACATCCTTTTGCTCCACTTCGCTTCATCGCCGCTTTTGCTGATTCACGATCAAAATCCGGCATCAATTCTTTCCCGCGATTGAGTGTTTCATAGTTAAATTTTACTCTTTCAACTCGATACGTACTTCGCGTTCGGCATTTAACCCCGTCACTAGGTTAAGATTGTTAACTATCATCAATTTCGAACTATCGCCCCGACTTTGACTCGGACTTCGTACAAATTTTTTGTTTCTTTTATATTTTTTTTGTTGTTTGTATTTTTTAAATAACCCTTCCTCGAGTTTCGAACAGCAATGCTGCTTATCGTCGGTGGCTAAACGAGGAGTAATTTACACTGCGATCGGAAGCCTCCTCGCCTCATTATGCATTGACAATCATCTGCCCGATCGTTATCGTCAAACTTTTTTTTTTGTTAATTGTCGTTCTCATCCATTTTTTAAATCTTATTCCCTTTTTGAAATTTTGACATTTAAAATAAAAATCGCTTTCTGTACAATTTCGTTGTCAATGAGAGCCAATCACGTCCCGTCAACATTATGTTGGAATTGTACAATATCACGACTGTAACTGATGAAACGGACACGATAAAATTTGCATGCCGAATAATGCCCCCATGGAATGACGGAATCGCTAAGTACGTGGCGCATATTAGGACACGCCTGTTTTTTTTCTTTTCTTTTCTCTTTCTTAAATAAATAACGTACTACAATGTTCAATGAACCGAGCTGCATCGCGGTTCGAGTCTCATACTTACTGCGTGGAAGACTCTACTCTTTGATGGAAAAAAGCAATTCGGATTAGACATAAAAAAAAAGTTTAACGTTCGCTCGCGAACTCGATCAAAAACATTTAACTAAAGTTACAACGTCACTCCGATTAATTCTTTTCTTTTTTTATTGGAAGTATGCGCTAGTACTTTTTACAATCACATTCTCGTGTTACGTACCGCACGGCTGTCGTCGCCATAATTTCGCGCGGTCGAAAACAGTCGAGCTAAATCTCGCGTCGCCGCGTCGTAAAAGCTGTTTCTTCAGCCTTCCCTTCACCATTCGAAGACGCGATGCGACAATAAAAAAAAAGCGTACCAACGATTACATCAACGCAACTTGTACAACAAGCTACGTGTTTAAAAAGAGAGCCACCGACGATAAATCTGTCACGTAACAACAAGTTCGTAACGCAATTGTGATCCAGCGAGTGAATGAGGGGCCCCGCAAACGTTCAGCAGCGTGCATCCAAATCTAGCTACATCACAGGCGCCATTGTGTACCTACGTCGTTAACTACATTATACTAACTTACGCAGTTATCTAGTAGCCGGTTGGGAGCGAACGATCCGTTGTTGTTTACAGATGACTCGAGTTGACTCGTCGTGTCTTTTTCGAAAGTTTCATGGGTTGATGGAGTGGGAATTAAAGGGCGTGATAAGGGAAACTAGTCGGAAAAGACAGACCAGAGCAGAGAATTGTTAAAAATACAATGTCGTAACAATCGTATCGTACGCAGACTTTGATACACTGCAAGACGCATGCAGGGCTTCACAAGGGCCTCGAAGATAGGTTTGAATATATACCGCAAGTATATGTAAGGAATGCGGCGCGAAAAATACAAACGACTAGCGTATCGTTCGAAAAACACAGATTACCGATTGAAAAGAATACCTTCAATGTTTCAACGATGGAGAAAAAACTACGCGACTCGCGAGGTCAGCTTGTAATGATCTTATTGAGAGCAGTCAAACTGACTGGTATATAACAGAGCTATTTTCGAGGAAGCCCCAATCAACGCGTTGCGTACGGAACTTTCAGCTGCCGTCCAGTCGAAGTTCTCGTGTTCATTGCGTGGGGTATTGAGGCATGGTGTAAGTTACCATGGTCGGCTGTTGGCCCGGTGGTAGTGGTGCTGCCTGCGTCGGGGGTGCGGGAGGTGCCTGCCCTGGTTGCCAAGTACCCGCTGCTGGTGCTCCAGGCATTCGCATGCTATTCATATATTGGGCTTGTTGCCCGTAATATTGGCCATAATACGGAGCAGGCGGCATAAATTGTCCTTGCATCTGTGGATAGCTTGGAGGATACCAGTATCCCATTTGTTGGCCATAGCCATATGCATATTGACCAGCTCCTGGTGTTACCTGCTAAAAAATCATTAATTTATTAAAACAAATCTATAAAGCAAGAAAGAAATAGACATACATAACCTTAAAACGATCAATAATATTTTGTCGATTTTAAGAATATTTTGCAGTAAAGTTATAACACATTGTTTTATAAATTTCAGGAAAAAATGCTCAAATAAATTACAGCTTTGTATTCTTTAAACAAAAAGTTTCATAATATTGTGTAAAAAAGAGAAAAAAAAAAAAAATTGAAAAACATGGCAATGCTAAAGTGGACAAGTCAAATGTCACTAAACATTAGTATATAAGTCTTACCATTTTACATCTATCGTACAAAAGCATATAAAATCAACATAAATGCAGCTAATGAAGAACGCAATAAACCTGCTTCAGTTATGGCAAATATCAGCAATAAAATTTTAATGACTATTTCCATTCCAAATGCATTCTTATCATAAGTAATAAATCACATTTCATACTATATGCATTACTAGTCCTTAACGTTTTTCATTACAAAATGTTTGAAATTGTGTTGATGGCTTTCAAAATTCTGTTTTATAACGGACCTTTTCACATTTATGCAAAGATTAACTATTTTTATATATTCGTAAAAATGACTTGATGTAGGAAAAGTTTCTAATCTCTGTATCATATTGTTTATCATGTAGAGTAAAGATATTGTCAAATTCAATATTCAAATGTGGCATCTTAATCAAGTGTCATGTTATTAAGGTTATACTGTAATGCAAATTTATTACTTCTAATTCTCTTTTTTTTTTTTTTTGTTAACTAAACAAAATCTTTACATTTCAAACGTAAAACTGTAGTTACAATTCGAGTGAAGGCCTGAAAAACAGGTAATTATACAGAATTGTTCGAAAATAGCCTTGTTCAGAGCACATCTAGTTCAAACAAGTATTACAGGTGTTATACATTCTGATGATGACACTAACATCCGATTTGTAGTATTCGAATTGAAAAAAAAAAGTTTTCATTAGTTTAATGATTCCAGATGGTCATAAATTTATATTTTAGGTTATACATAAGTTTAAATGTGTAATATTCAAGATGATAGAAAAACAACCCTCTCATTTCAAAATAACTGCTACGAATTTGCTGTTAATTTCAGCATCACTTATATATATTGAATACAGGGTCCCATATACCATAATTTTAAAAAAATTCATTCATCAAAAATTGAAAAAATTGATTTAATCTTTCCATATGAAGTCCAATATATTTTCACACTTTTCACCGAAACAATATCATCATGATCATATTTGGAAATATAAGAGTTGGAGAATTAGTACCAGAAACTAAAGTGAATTATTTTCAAACCTTCGTATACAATTAGTATTAGAATAGGTTTTCATAATTTATTGCAATACTTTTGAAAGATTGTTTCACAAATTTATGCAATTTTAACACAGATGAAGATTAGAAGAAAAAAACATGTATTCAATTTAATTTAGAAATATTTATGTTGTATTTAAAATGCCTTTTGGTGATGACATGGAAATGTCTGAAAAGGAATTGTCTGAACAGTCATGTGTCGAAACGGTGGATGTGAGGCATACAATTCTTATGACAATTGTTTATCAGCCATTTGCATGTTTAATGTTCAATTAAACGTTTAAGAGGATATATCCTGGAATCGCAAGATACTACTAGTAATGGAAATGGATCGCTATAGAAGTTTAGAGTAGATCTAAATGATATATCTGGCGGACACCTGTAATATTTACATATATCTACATTTCTCGCACTCATTTTGATACCTTCTAAAAGTTAGTGTCATGGTTTAAACGGGATCCAACCTTTTATGATCATGTATGTTCAATGTTTGTAGAAAATCATAGTACAAGAGTGAAAACTATGGTTAATGGCATATAAATATGTTTTGTTTCTGTAAAATAAATTTTATTTCACATATTTTCACATTTTCCGCAGCATTTAGTAACAAAATTAATGAAAAATAAACAAATATAAATGTAAGTTATAAATCAAGATGTCATTTTAAAACTTCATATCCTATCGGAGCATGGATATTTATAGATATACGTTTGATTTATTTACTTCCTTTCACCATTTAGTCCAAAATAGTAAGGCTCATATTTTATAAGTGCAATATTTGTCATGGGATGACTAAGAGACAAATACATTATACAAATATAACAGACATCCACTCTGTTTTTGTAAGTTTACAATGCATTAATGTTAAAATCTTAAATGCACCATCATAAAGTTAATTTGAAAAAAAAAAAAAAAAAAAAAAAACAACATGATATCCCATAGTGAAAGACTTTGGTTCAAGTTCTATAAGCGACAAACAATGCTGAGTCTGGGAAACTGATAATTGCTTACTTACAGCATACTTCTAGTAAGTTCTATATTTTGAGGTTATAAACACAGTTATCAGGTAATCTTTTCTTCAACATATCATTAAGAAAATGCATTTGGAGTATTACTGCAAAACTAACTAAACTTGTAATGAATAGCCCTGTTTTCAACGTTTCGAACAAATAACATTTACATTTATAAAGTTCGGTTAAATTACATATATTCATCCCCATTACAGGATTAGTTGTTTCAAGTTGTTTCATGCGCATACAATTTTTGTAATATTACTAACCTGTTGGGCTTGTTGATTGGCATTTGGACCTACGCTATTAGGGTCTCCATTTTCTTTTCCCCAAAAGCATTTGACAATGCAACCATTTATTTCTGTATTATGCTTAGATTCTATGGCACGCGTCGCTGCATCCTTTGAGGAGAACTTGATAAAAGCGTAACCTTTGTCTTTAAACACTCTTACGTCTTTAATTTCACCGAACGCAGTAAAAGTTTGGCGCATCAATTCGTCTGTAATTCCATTTGTGAAACCCCCACAATAAACTGTGCAGTTATTTGGGCTACTTTGGTTGTAAACCTGAAAGCATTCATACAACATTTATATTGTTTTTATTACTTTTATCATTAAATATCAAAACTTAAAAAAAAAAAAATGAATTTAAACATGCTACATCTAAAAAATTGATAAAACGATTTTTCCATTGAAAATTTTGTCGACAAGTTTAAAAAGTAAATTTACCTCTTCGTAGTTTGGTTTGCTATTGGCATTATGCTTAGGCCGCTCTGACCTTGGTGGCGGAGGCTTTCTCGTTGACCAATTTGTCCTAATGCAACGTGAGCCGAGCCACTGTCCATTCATGGCCGACATTGCAGCTTCAGCTTCGCTTTTCTTAACGAATGAAACGAATGCGTACCCCTTGCTTTTGAGAGTTTGCGGATCTCTGACAATCCTGCAGTTACTAATCTCTCCGAATGGTGCAAAAGCCTCTTTGAGGGTTTGTGTCTCAATCTCTGGTGAAAGGTCACCAACAAATATGTGATGATGATTACTTGTATCAAGCTTCGGTGTGTTGCCAGGGCTCGTTGCCCAGTTAACCTTCATCTCTTTATCGAGGAAGAAGCGCTTGTTCATAGCGGCCAGTGCCGTGGCTGCGCACTGATGATTTGTAAACTCTACAAAGGCGTACGGGTCGTTACCCGGCTCCCGGATTATCTTGCATCCTTTGACTGAACCGATCTGCGAGAATAGCGCACACAGCAGATCCTCGGACACCGACGCATCCAAATTGCCCACGTAGAGCGTTCGCGGGTTGCTTTCCTCGCTCATGTTGTCGCGTTTGCACTACAGACGCGTTACTACAGACTCACTTTACACGATTACACTCCTCCTCCCTCCTGATGACTATTCGCCGGGACGTCGTCTTCGACTTTTAATTCCTCTAACGTTGCGCCTATGCTACGTCTTGCGCACATTTATCTCGAGGCCAGCATCGGGCAAAACTTGCCAGTTTTCTCACTGTTCTTCTCTCACTCACTTTCTCTCTCTCTCTCTCTCTCTTTCTCTCTCGTACTTCCCTTTCCCGCCTCCTCTCGCGATTTCGTCCGGTCAATCGCTCCTTTTGCCTTATCTCACTTGTTTCGTCCAATTCTTCCCTTTCTCGCTCGCTTCTTCCTTCCTGTTCAGTTTCTCTTTTTTACTTTCTTCCACAATACAGACCAACGAATTTCAATGCGAAGCTACACCCAGCCTCTACGTCATACTAAAATACGTAAAATGGCCGCCTCCCGCACACGCCGCAAACGAAAACTTTCGCCGCCGCTGACGGGTATCACTGCGCGCTACACTTGGACAGACCGTTTTTCTATTTTTCAACGCCCGCGTTGGTTTCTTCCAGACGTTACTCCCTTTCTTTTACTCGTTTCTGCGTAGATTTTCGGAAAAACCTTCGTCGAAAATCACAAACCGAACAAACGACGAACGGCGCCTCGATCGGTATATACCTCACTTTTCAAGGAAATCTGTGAAACGGGAATAAGGCCTATACAGTATAGTCGACGGACACGTGTTTTCGCGGCGACCGATGTAACTGCTGTGAGGTGAATATGCCGGTGAAATTTCACTAAGAGTGAAGCTATATAGCATATGCGTGTATATAGATATGCGTATAGGCAAAATAGTCCAAGAGGCCAGAAGGAGCGAGATCGAGGCAATTTTGTAACTTAGAGGCCGTTTTCCAGTGAACGTTTTCTGGAGTGAAAGTTACTCTATAGAGTAAGATTTACTCTGAAATGTTTTTACTGGAACACGAGCAACACGAGTAAAATATCACTATAAAAATTTGTTCCTAGCCGTCCATCTTTACTGATTTGAAAATTGAAATTAGAGCAATGTTGCCATTTCTTGTCTTTCGCTGTGACCAAAAGTTATATACATACATATTGTTTATAATATATATTGTATTTATAACGGCAAATCAGTAAAG